>RPOG01006586.1:0-22991 GCA_008086565.1 Thalassoma bifasciatum | reverse complement strand
GAAGTGCCTCCGGAGGAATGAGCAACACAGCTCTGAGTGACACTTCTTCATTTGTTGTTCAGAATGTCACTCAAAGTCCTCCCACAGTTCAGATCTGGCAGATTATTTAAAGACAACAGTATCAAACTTGGGTTTTAAGATGGACAGTGATTTAAGATTCATTGAATCGGTTCTGCTGTAAAGTCCTGTTTCAAATTAGGCAGCTGGCAAAGTTGAAGCCTTTCCTTTCAGTCTGACCACCTTTGCATGTCTCCAGTTGGTGCAAAATGCAGTGGCCCCCCTCTTAACTGGAGGATGTAAGAGAGAAAATATCACTCCCATCCTGGCCTCCTTCCACTGGCTGTCTGTTCACTTTCGGATCAATTCTGAGATTTTTTTTTTTTTTTTTAATCTTTAAATGATCTGTCCATGTCGTACCTCTCTGAGCTCCTTCACCCCAGCTCCTGCTCTGTCTCAGGTCAGCTGATTTGCTGCTCCTTGAAGATACCGAGGTCAAAGTGTGAGCTCGGAGGGGACAGAACTCTTTCTGTTGTTGCACCTCAGCTAAGAAACAAGGTTCCCCCCACATCAGACAAGACCCCGTACTGTGTGTTTTTAAAAATTGTCTCAAAACCCATTTTTTCTTTCTTGGCTTTTTAACCCTGCTCTGGTTTAGTGTTTTACGGTTTGTTTTAGTTATAATTTATAGGGTTCTTAATATGTTGTCAAGAAAAATGAAACAATTATTTTTGTGCTTAAGCCTGTTTTTATCCTTTCTTTCAATGTTTTGTCCATTTAAGCACAGCACTTTGATTTGTGTTTTAAGTTCTTTATAAATGAAGTTGAGATCACATCACTGAAGTAGAATCAAAAGACTTTGATGTCAGTATTGTGCACAGCCAACATTTACTACATGAGGGGACTTCACCTTTAAATGCTGTCTCTGAATCATAGTTTTTGAGCCTGTAGCGCCCTCTGCTGGAAGCTTGGCAAACAGCATGATTCCTGGAAACAACATCTGTAGTTAGATGTATCTAAAGTAGTAAAACAGGAGTCCATTGGTGAAGACCAGTCCCTCCTAATAAAACAGTAAATGAGTGGTTGTTGGTCTCTAACCTTTAGTCCTCTGGTAATTTAAATATGTGACTGAATATTACATCCTCCAAAGACAGAAAAAAAACACACAGTATGACAAAGTTACATCAGAAAATTTATAACAAATTATAACAAACACGAACCATGACCAAAAACTTTTTCAGCAGTAGCATCACCGCTTTTATCATGCTAAAACAAGCTATTGAAAAAAACAACAAATGAAGCACATGCAGAGTACGGAAGCCCAAAGTATCCATTCAGTCCATTTACCGGGCTTTACTGTTTTGAGCTGAAAAGAAATAAAGATGACCCAAAGATGGGAAACGGGGTCAACAAAGCATATGAATGCATGTCTGCTCTGGGCTTCCATACATCAGCTATTACAGGTAGAAATACCCAAGAGTCATGTGGTTCACTTCACACTGGACGGTGTTTGATTATCTACGCTCACAGCAGCTCTTTCATTAATACAGCAGATCTCCCTCAAGTCATCTGAATAGAAAACTGTCACACATTTACATCATCTGTCCTGTTTGAGTCCACACAAAAACACGACCCAGTCACACTTTACTTCCACTCTCAGCCAGACGGACTGGTCCAACTAACTGTTCCTTAAAGCACGTGAGGAATTTCAAACTCTTTTTTTTAACGAGGCAGCTTCAAGATTTCAATCTCTAACGGCACATCAACAATCAGTCAGAAAGAAGGCTTCAGCAGCCTTTAGTACATTAGAGCGGTCACAGTCCACACTGTGACACCGTGACACTGTGTGACACTGTGTGACACTGTGTGGCACTTTACAGGTCCTTAAAAACTGTAACTTAAAACTCACAGGAAGCATCCTCATCAGTACAAAACATACTCAATGTCTGTGGGAAGACGTCAGAGTGAGAGAGAAGCTCAGAGTTTCTCTCCATGACAGCACAGTTCTCTTCTGTCATCACAGAAACAGCTTGTTTACAGCTTGTTTACAGCAGTCAGAGCAGCAGGTTCACTGCTGTATGAACACAAAAAAATGCTCAATGGCTCTAGGTAAAAAAAAAAAGAAGCAAAATAAATCTGTTAATCAGATTTATGTAGAAGTCCTGAATATATCATTTCTATTTGATTCTATTTGGGCGTTTTTTCAACAAGAAGTCAACACCTTGACTGATCCATGTATTACCATCAATAAGTGTCACTTTAAAGATCAGGATTTGACTTTGACCCGTCCAAGGAGTTTCAGTCAAAGTCACATTTGACTTACATTTGATGATTCGACAAATTTATTTAAATGAAAGAAATGAAGTCATCGACCACCATAATGGAGCGGTTTCTTCTGAAGTTCCATGTCCTCGTTTTAAAGAGCTCACCCAAAAGTATGAACCCTTCATTATCTTGACGTGCTAAAGATTTGTAATGAACATCTTCATCAGCTCTGAATTATAAATATGCTTCATTGCAGTTGATGACAACATTTCAAACAGTAACCGTTTAGCAAACACTGTGCAGGGTGAAATGTCTGTATTTCCTCTGTAGTAACTTTAGAAATCATCTCCATGCAACCAGATCTGATTTATAATCTTTTTTTTTGATTCTGAGGTTTATGGGTAATGTGGTCCTTTTGTAGAGCACAGTGAGGGGATTTACAGATTTAACAAGAGAGGATGTTCCTCTGAAAACAGGATGTGGTATGTTGAAAGATTTCCTGACTGTGACTTTAAAGCCACACAGGAAATGTTTCTAACTCTGCTAAACTGAAAACACTAATCCAACGTAGAACCATTTAAAGAGCCAGTTTCACTAAATACAGAACAAGTTAACTTTAAAAAAAAACGTGCCTCCCTTTTGTTCTGGAGTTTTTTTGAGATGAGGTGAGGGCGAAAAGCACACAACATGTTAGTGTGGATACTTCAAACAGCTTCTACTTATTTTTATGCTGAAGTAAAACTCAACTTTTTCCAGCTTTTATTCTTTGAGGCTGAACATTAAATACACCTCAAAGACAATATGGTCCCAGAAAATATTTGACTAATGTTGCTTGGCAGTTAAATGTATAAGAACAGTGACTAAAATAAGTTTTAAAGCAGCAGAGAAATGGTTACAGTATAAATGGATGAATGCTTATTGGACTTGATTCCCTCACTGAAGCAGAAAAATCCTCTCACAATAAAACTCAGAGAGTCGTAAAACTAACAGCTGCTTTGATGAACTGATTGTATGATTCAACACACTGAAATACTTTTTTTAAACGTTTTATCAACCCAAATATCTTTGGATTTCTCTTTTTTTCTAAGGACAGGAAGAGTTACCATAGTCAGGAGCTCTTCAAACCTTTAGGCAGGAGCTTTCAGATCTTTGGACACTGAGCTCCTCTTCTTTAAAATGTAACTATTATCGCAGCTTTTACAGTTACACCATCAACAAACAGAGAGGCCCATCTGCCATTGATTGACCTATTCTTCCTCCTCTTCCTCCTCATCGTCATCCTCGTCATGGCAGTGGGTGATCTCCTGTGGAGCCTGAGGGAAGAAGTGTGGGGGCTGGATCTCACTGATGGATCGGGTCAGCTGGTGTCGTTTGCACTCGATCTCCTTGAGGTCGAGGTCGTGGCGGTTTCGTGTGGCCAGCGGCGACTCAGTGTCGATGATGTTGACGTGTGCGTGCTCCACTGTGGACTCATGAGGCATCTGAGAAAGGAAAATTTTAAAGAGGGGGTACTTGGGTTATTAGTGCGCTTAAAGAGGGGGTTATCGTACTCTCCCATACGGTAAACTCTGATATAAAGTGACAATCCTGGATGTTCAAGATGCTGATTTTCAAACCTGTACATATACAGTTGTACCTAAAAGTTTCCATCCCCTCCAGCAGAATTTTCTGATTTTTTGGCTTTTTCTCAGAAAATATGAATGATAACACAAAAACTTTTCTGTCACTCATGGTTAGAGGTTGGGTGAAGACATTTATTAACAAACAACTGTGTTTACTCTTTTTAAATCATAATGACGACAGAAACTTCAAAAATGACCCTGTTCATTTTTTTATACACACACACAGATTACAAGCAAATAGATCACAGGTGAGGATGGTTACCTTTAGTAGACATTCAAACACATTTGTGTTCACTTTTGTGCATTTATCAGGACAAAACCACCAGAGTTGTGTAAACTTCTTAACAGGGTCATTTTTGAAGTTTCTGTTGTCATTATGATTTAAAAAGAGTAAACTGTTTTTATTTTTTCAATAAATGTCTTCACCCAACCTCTAACCATGAGGGATTTTCTGTTATCATTCATATATACATATGTATATATATATATATAGCGTAGAAATTCCTGAATCTGTCTGTAACCTGATGATGCATTAGAGGGGTGGGCCTCAAACACCAAGGGCTGCTCATAGTACCACCCCTGACGGGCCTCCAGAGGGATGGCCAATCAGAGGGAAGGGGGTTTGTGACCTGTACATCATATAAAGCTACCACAGGAGAACCAAAGGGACAGTTTGAAGACTTTAAATAGCATAACACCCCCTCTTTAAGTATCACCTCAAAGTGAAAAGTACATGAATAGATGACAGGGTGAGGTAGAAGCGACTCTCACCAGCACGTGAGCAGCTCTGAAGAGGTAGCTGAACGGGTAGTACAGCAGGTTGATGAAGGAGGCGGCGTACAAGTCGGCGTAGCGCATCACCTGAGAGGCAAACAGCGTCTGTCGGGAACCACTGCGAAACAGACTTCCCATCATGCCATAGCACATGTCCATGTCATGGGTCACTTTCTGGAAAAGTCGAAGAGACGTGTAAGAAAACATTCATTTCCTGATGTGGAATCTTTTTACCAGACGTATAAAGTTTCACAAAATATTTACAATTCAATTCAAACATCAAGAAGAAGATGATAGAATTTAACCTCAACATGATGATTCTTTCTAGCTTTACATCCACTTCCAAAGAAATGTGTTGAATTTAATTGCGAACACACTTGCAGTATATATTTATATGTTGCGATCAATACGACCAAGTTTTATCAGGCTTTGAATGTGAGTGTCAGAGGAAGTTTTACCTTAATCCGTCTCTGCAGTGAGCTGATGTCCGGTCTCTCATTGCTGCTGCTGTCCAGATGCCTGAGAACAGAATATATAAAAGTATATTGTTAAAATTTTCCCTTTAGCTGCTTGAGGCTAATAAAGACCTTCCTATAAGATTATGCGGCATTCTGCAATTCTGTCACATAGCAAATTTGGTCCATGCCTTTTTTCAACCAGGTGACATCACTACACCACCCTGTACACAGGTGTCTCCATAGTGTTATAGAGCAGCCCCAACTTATCCAGAGTCCTTACACACTTGCAAGCATTTGAACACACCACTTCACTGACTCCCTGTTCAACACAAAATTTACTCTAAAAGTCTGTTCCCAGCCCAGCAAGCACTCAATGGTTCAGCTCCTCTGTATATTTCTGACTCTCTCACACACTAGAGTCTGATCAGACCTTTTTAAGTGACCCAGAGCTGGATCAAAGGGCAGGTTAGGGATCCTTAGTTACTGTGGTCCTTTTCTCTGGAGCAAACTGCTGCTGACTAAGGTCCATCACCACTGTCTGTATCTCTAAAACCAGTTTATTTCCCTTTGTATTTGTAAGCTGTGTCTCATACACATAGAATTTGACTTTGTTAAGAACTCATATCTATTGGGTTCTTCATTTATTTCATTTTCCCCCTCTACATTTAACTCTTGATTCAGCCTCTGTCTGAAATGCTTTAGCTGCTGTCTCTTTAAAGCTCCTGCTCCACAAACTCCCTTCCCTCTGGAGAGCTGTCATGGAGAGTTATGGCTACTTAAATTCACCATCTTCATCACAATCTGAGTGTTAAAATTGGTCAGAGTTTTCACAGTGCAGTAGGGCAATATTTTAATCACAGCCAGTGCAATATTTCCTTGACCTGAATTGTGTCAGAATAGCAGACAATATTTTGCTGTAGAGTCTTTATCTTTTATCTAGTGTAACTTAAAGGTAGAGTATCCAGAATTTTCATAAAAATTAAAAATTTAGTTTTTACAGAAATAATCCTGCTCATCATCTATGGGCCTCTGTACTTGTGTGTAAGTGCCTGTGTGTGCTTCACCCCCTCATTGACACCCTCCTTGCCTGTTTTATTGATGTTATTTTACTCAGGATGTTCCCAGGTGGAGAGCAGGAGTTGTTGTGGGTGATGACCAGCCAATTACTGCATACCCAGTGTGCATGTGACTGTGTGTTGCTGATAGTGAGTAGGAGGAGCTATCCCAAGTGGCTAAAACAGCAGCAACAGAGGAAGAATGATTCTATCTCCGCAGCGTATCTCATTGACCAGCAGGGAGTCAGGTGTACGTCGCTTCAATTTCTCTCACCAAATGCTGCAGGTGCTGGCAGAGCCGTTTTTACCACCTATGGTGCATTTAAGAAGCTACGACTGTTGGCAATGCTAAAAGCTGTGGTCAGGAGGCAGTCAGCATGCGTAGCTGCTGACACTGAGCCACAAAGGAGAAAACAAGTTTGGATGCTGTTTGTAAACAGAGAAACGAAACCTATCCAAAATGTTTGCATACCCTGCCTTTAACCCTGCTCAACCAAAGAACCATCTAAAGTAGTGAAAAAAGGTGAAAAAACACAGAGCAGTAGCAATAAAAATAAGTTTCAGGTGGCAAAAATAGTCAAAAGCAGAACACATAGGTGAAAAGGGCAAACTTTTGAGGAAAAAAAAACATGGAAAATAGTCAGAAAATAGCAGAAAATGCCCCTTAAGTGGCAAAAATGAGTGAAAAGTGGTTCATGGGCAACGGGCAAAAAGCACTGAATCACAAACTAAGGGTAAAAATGATATACGTCACTTTCGAGGCCTTTTTTATCTGCCACACCAAGAGAGTTTAATTTAAAGGACGTGAAGAGAGCCACTGATAGCAGAGACTTTAAATAACTGGTGGGAAACAGAACCTACAGGGGATCCTCTGGCACTGGACACCTCTGACCTCACCGTCATCACATTTCAGGCTTTTAGTTGTACTAGTGCTCACTGAAACCTTTAGAGTAATAAACATGTTGTTTTTGACCATTTCCCTCCACCCTCTTGAGGGGTGATAAAGACATTTTAAAGACTAAACAACCAAACAAACATCACTCACTTGTAAAGTTCTGCAAGGAAGCACTCCAGAGACTGAAGCTCCTCAAATATGGCTGAAAAACAAAGAGGGATATTAAGACTGATTATTTGGGTGCATCATTTCTAAAGCAGGGTTGAAATCTATGTGTGTGTCTTTGAGTGTGTGTGTGTGTGTGTGTGTGTGTGTGGTCTCACAGCTCTTGTCAGTCCACACATGTAACTCCTGGGCCAGCTCAGGGATCACCAGAAAGGTCCTCCAGCCCTGACGCTTCTTGGATTTGAGAATGTCCCCAAAAATATGGTCTCCTATGTAGATGATGTCTTTTCCTTTAGCACCCAGCAGGTCACACACAATGTCTGAAGAACCTGAGAGCACGAATAAGACATTTCAGACTTTAACTTTGAGGACTTTTTCAACAAAACTTTCAGAGAGGGAGGAACGTGATGAAGGATTGTGACATTCTTCATAATTTTCACTGCTGCTCAGTGTTTATGGAAAGTCAACATTGTGCTTCATTTGAACTGATTAGAAATCTGATGTCAACACTGATGTGAAGCTCTCAAAGAACTGAAATATTCAGTACATCTCACCAACTCTAACATGAATGTGTTGCATTGAAATGATCAAATATAATGTGATTTCTTTTTTGTTTGAATAATAGAATGAGAACAACATGTTAAGATGTTTCATTTATTTGATTTTACCTCCAGAGTAGACGATCCCATGCTGCAGAGGTCCAGTGTAAGTTCCGATCTTCAGCCGACCTGTAGTCTACAACAAAAAATCAGAAAAAGTCTGAGCCACACAGCCTCGTACAACTCTTAAATTGTGTATATTGTAAATATCATTCACACAGGCTCTGATGGTTCACACTCACAGTGTCGACCTGCCGCAGCACCGTTCCCTCTCCAAAGAACAGGGGCTTTCGAGCGTCCACCAGGATCAGGTCAAAGTAAGACTGCCACGGACGGTGAGGTGTACCTGGCTTTGGTGCACAGAACACAGAAACCTTCATTCATGGGTTCAGCTCTTATCATCCTGATTTCCTACTCTATACACTTATTCTACTGTCCATTATTCACATTTCAGGGTATTCCTAATTTCTATTCCTACAGCAAAAACCAACAATATATATGACACCTGAATGACTTCAAAGACAGAAAACTGTCACTGGTGTTAGAAACATTTACTTTTTTACTGTCTTGAAACAAGAGTAAGTTGTTCATAAAACTTTAAAAACATAAACAAACATTTTAAAATGTTAATAAACCAAATATTTCTTACCCCATTGGCAGATTTTCATCATTTGTTTATATTTTATAATATCCTAAATTAAGGCTTTTTTTTACTTGTTAGGTGAATGTGGCTCATATTAAGCCTTATTCTTATTTGACATGAGGCTTAGATTTAATTTTTGTAGTGCTTAAAATTATACCTACTGTCTACCAATTTTGACTGATACCTAAGCTTTTTTTCCCCAATTAGGCTATTTTCTTTTAATTCCACCTCCTTAAATCAGACTGCTAATATTATTTACAACAAAAGGTCTTCACCAAGGTGGTTCAGATTAGTTCAAAAACAATACAGAAATTTTTGTGTTACCTTTGGTCCATGAGGAAAGTCAAACAGGTAGGTCATAATTTTCTGTAAGAAAAAAGGAAAGTATTTTTAATTAGCTACAGAATCTCGGACTCAACAATATTTGATATAACAGACAATTTTAGAAAATCTCCACATTGGAATTTCACGTCCAAGTCTTCATGAAAATGTCTAACAGTGAACTTTGATCTCACCTCTGTGTATTTGTAATCACTGTTGGTGGCCAGAAACACTTTAGCCACTTCGTTCATGCGACTGAGCAGAAGTGGAAGCTTTGGCTAAATGGAGGGAAAAGAAATCAGGAATCAGAAAATGAGACAAACGCTACAGCAAAACCTATGAGACAGTTCTTCTGCTTCAGGGATACACAGACACAGAGTATCTCAGTCCCACAGAACCAAGAGTCAGGTTGTGAGAGCTGAAGCCCTCAGAGTCTGGAGTCACTTACATCTTTAACCACATACTTCTCCAGGTTTTCCACTGTTTTTTCCTTCAGAGACCCCTGTGGAGACAGACACTGAGCTTAGAGAGGTGGAAATGGTTTACAGCAGCCTGACGATGTGAGTGTGTTGAGAATTTACCTTGAAATGAACCCAGTCTACACCGTCTCTCACATCCTGGAACATGCTCTTGTAGGACATGAACAGGTCGCCATCTTTGAAGCCGGTCTCACAACTACAAACACAGGTAGATCTGGATCACTGGAGAAACAACACTAACTTGACTTCTGAGGGTCAAACATGACAAGTATGCAGTACCTTGCATATCTGGAGCAGTTACTGAAAAAATCCACCAGGCAGGCGAAGAGGTATGTTTCTGAAGAAAGAAAAACAAGACAGGAGTCAGTGAGACCAACTTTAGAATGAACTATGGACAGAAAAGCAGTCAGCACAAGCAACACCAAAGCAGAGAAAGACATGATTACGATGAGACACTTTCTAAAATGTGTTCTAATATCTACACTGAGAAAGGCAGGGGGCCCGGGGTTATACCTTGAGGAACTCCACAAACAAGGACAAGATTTATAAAGCTGCTTCTCTTTTTTTGTTCATATATTTGGATAAATCTGATTTCTTACTTAAAACAAATGAACACAAAAATGATCAAGAAGAGCTGAAACAGTCTTATAAAAGTACTAAAAAAACATTCTAAAAATACGAAACACAGTAGAGTCTTGGCATTCTCTGTTTGTGAAGAGTCTTCAGATGACATCTGTTGTTTGTAAATAACAAAGAACGGTATATTAATGATAGCATAGCACAGTTACAGTCAGTCAACTTTCTTTAGCCGTTTACTCACCTGGCAGGTTGAAGAGTGTGTTGAGAATGTAGAAGCGGTCGGTGTCTCCTCGCTGAATAAATTTGTTGGGGTACATCTCTCTGATGTCAGGTCTGTGCACAGAGAGGAAAAGAATAAAAGAAGGATCTGATCAAACAACCCAAAACAATGGCTCACATTTCTTTTATTACTTTTAACTCAGATGAAAGATGTCACAGGATGAAGGAAAATTTTAAAGACAGGGTTTGAATAAAACGACACTGAAGTTTGGAGGAATCTGCCTGTTCACACTGATGTTACTGACATCATGTGAATTTGTCAAGCACATACTGTAGATGGTGAGACTTGTGATAAAATCAATGAAATTAAAGAGGGCTATTATTCTTTATTTTGATCTGTCCCTCTGATTCTTCACAGTGGTTTTACATGATTTACAGCAAAAAAAATCCCTATTATTCTCACCCTGCTGTTTTAGAGAATGCTCCCTGTTCCACAGATCCCCTTCTTTCTGATTGGCTAGCCCTCTGAAAGCCTGTCAAAGATGGGACTATGGCAGACCTTGGTGTTTGAGGCCCACTCCTACTCCTATTACTCTCTTAGTTACCAATGGATGGATAAAATGAAGGTTGGAAATAAGCAAACAATAACATTAGATACAAAAGGTTAGTGATACCCCTCTGACTAAATGAAAACTATTCTTAAATCCAGTGAAGGTGTCTTCAAATCTGCTCTTGTCGCCCAAATCATTTGTTGTCATTCACTACCAAGATGTGTTTTACTTTGAATTTTCAATGCAAAGGGCTGTGGACCTCTTATACTCTCTGCTTTGGTAAAGAATGGTCTGGTATAAGTTATACTAAAGGAGGTGTTAAAGGGGGCCATGTAGCTCCTTTCTTTATGCAGTAAAAACCTCCTTGAACAAAAAAGGACTTTTCAAATCAACCTCTAGAGTTCATTATTTGTGCTGCACTTCCATTAGTTTTGCTGTGGTGGTTAAAAACATGATGATTCATGCAGCTCCTCACAGTACCCAAGTCACGTTGATGAAACATTTCAATATTACTGATGCAGGTGGAACAGATTAATGATGATATAGCTCAAGTTTGTATACAGCTCATTGTCAGATGTGGCTCTCACCCTCTCAAGAAGTTGAATCCGTGCACACACACCAGGATGTTCCCGTATGCATCTACTTTAAGCAGGTTTCCATACATTGTGTCAAACACCAAACCTCTGTGGAGGAGGGAGAAGGGAGAGAGATGAAAGACCGAAGTAAGATGCAAAAAGAACACTTGGCTTTGGTGTTAGAATATTCAACTCAAAATTAAACCTGGATTCAGAAAAACAAGAACTTTGTAACCTAACCTGGTGGGGAAAGAGGGGTCATAGACGAAGTTGAGCAGCTCTTGTGGATAACCAATGGACACCAGGCGCTCCACTGTCAAGTCGAAGCCCAGAGACTCGTACTCAGGAGATTTATACACTGGAGAAACAGAGAGGAGCAGATATATGAGAAAGAGCAACAAATATTGATCTAACATACAGCTGTACTGATCCACAACAAAAACTCAAAATTCTAGTGAATTCTCCTCATTTCTAGTCAAAACAGTTAAAATCGCTCCATTTTTTCAATGTGGTAAATGAACCTTGAACAGCTTAACCATATCATTTACATGAAGCATGCTGGTCTGAAGGGGTTGCTGGTCTACACTGTTTGGCGTAGCCCATCTGTGCCACATAGCATAGACAGCAGTTCTACTCTGAGTAGTGTAGGCAACGGGTCCACACCAGCATGAATTTATCGATTTATCCATGTACAGCAGGCTCTCATGTCCACCGTGTGTCCTCCTCACTAATGGTAACAAGGTACAGTAAGGCACTAAGTTCAGTTTCCAGTTCCAGAAATACCAAAAGAAACAGTAAAGATAACAAGATGGTCTTTTGTTGTTTAGATGAACTAAAAAAAATTGCCAAACATTACCTAAAATATTCATGTTCCGAAAAAATATTAACACTGTTTTGTATTTTGCACAAATATTTTGGGCTTCAATACTAGATATAAGTTTGCATGTATGAAGACACTAACTCTAACTTTTATCGTTGAGTTCAGGGATTAAATTAAGTTAATTTTACTTTTCCAAAGATTTAATTTTTTCAGTGTACTCAATTTATACAAATACATTATAACTGTGCAACTTCTTTCTAATGTTTTCATGCTTAAAAATGGGAGGGGACGTACTACATATGTTCAGATTGCCATGTAAATAAATATTTGAAAATGGTCAACATGACTTGAAATTATTTGTGAATTTCTACTTCTAACTACATTGATATTGAAGCAATTAAATTGATATTGGGTCAAATTGACACTGAATCAAATCACAAACTGAAGAATTCAAATTGAATCAAATCATGAGGTTCCTAACAATACCCAGCCCTAATCTTTGGTGACAAACTGGTGACGAGCGTCTTTACATTTAGAGTCAAAACATAACTGTATTACACAAACCTCTTAGTGCACTGACCTGCCAGAGTGTAATCCATATCAAAACCAAAGCACTTGATCTTCTCCATGGCCAAGCTCCGGTTAACAAACACTCTGGAGGAGGAGAACAACACTCAGTCAAACAATGCAGATAAAGCTGAATGCAGCACAGCTTAGATTTTTAAAACAACTCTTTTTCACAGGGAGGAGGAGGAGACAAACCAGTGAGGTGTTACGATTCCCTCAAAATGTCTTTTTTTCTTCTAACTTTAACCAGATCAGTGTGGAACAGAACTACCAATACAACCAGATTAAACATAACAAACACAACATCACAGACATGCAGACCTGCTGGTTGTTTATATGGTATGAACTTAAACTCCTGCTCACACGGGCACATTAAAACACTTCCTATAGTCTGACCAGAGTTTAAGTATTAGAGTAGAAACAGTCCAAGAGAATGATTGAAAATAAAACCATTGAGTCGTAATGACACACAGAATTAATATCTTTATTTGAGAGAAATACCTGTATCCTAATCTGTAACAAAATAACTTTTAACTGAATAAAATCACTATAGTAATAAAAGAGGAGCTCCAACCTACAAAAATACCCTGCTCTTTCATGGATGCATGTTTCACAGTGAGGCATGTGATGACATCTGATGATAGCTTTGAGTGCTTTTCAACTGCAGCAACTATCCCCAGGAGCTAGGTGTTTTTCAAGGACTATTTGTTCTTGGTCAGGGGTTGGTCAAGGGTTAAATTTTTTCTTTTTTGGTACTGAATGTTTCTGATTGGTGGGGCGGCCACATTGTTTTTATTCCCCCTCCCTCTGAGCGTCCACAATAAGAAGAACCCCCAGCTTTGATTGACTTGGTTTAATACCACTTGAACAATGTTCTTCTTTGAGCCTGATGGTGTAAATGTCTCTGTCAGCTCCCGGTGTTCCAGTTTAAAGAGTGACCCTGTAAACTGGAGACCTTCAGCTGAATGTGTCAGTGCATGTACAACTTAAAACAGCTGTTCAAACAGAAGAAGTCCTCGGGAAAGCATCCTAGTTTCGTTAATATGAGTCAAATATTCTCATCAGGCATGTATTGATGACACAAAACTGTTTGGGGAGGATGCATCTTACAGGAGGTCATCAGTTAACAGGGTGGGTCTTAAAATGAGAACACCGGTGGATCTCTGTCATCTTCATGCTTTAGACGGCACAGATCAATTACTGTTGAGTCAAAGCAATTAAAAAAAAAACAGAACAAAGATGGTAAGGGGCTTTAAATGACAACTTTGCCAGTTGCACTTGTCTCCTTTCACGTGTTGATTCAACAAATCCATCATGATCTAAAAGCTCCAGGAACTTCTGTTTAAAAAGCACCTACATATAACAGCACAATTCACAACAAACCACAACTCAACTACATTTCATTGTTTTACTTTTGATAATTCAAATAGTTTTGGGGTTATACTTCCACATAATGTGGGACATTTAGTTGAAAAGAGTGTTTTAAAATGTGGCAAGTCATTGGTACTGGATTTAACAAATGATCATCTGTCCACCACAGCTGCCTGAGCATCCTTGTTAGACCTAATTCTCCAAATTAATCTGAATTTAAACACAAGCACAGCCCAGTTAGGCAGGACTTTACAGAAAATAAGGGGTAAGTGGAGTCCAGATTTTCAGGTACTTCACAATAAACTATCAAAACCAATTACAGACACAACAACAACACAAAGGATTTTTACTTTAAACTTCAACCTCAGGGCTGAAGGACGATGTTGTCATTTCTTCACTCTTCCTAGAGCCCTGTCACTGGTGCTCACTTTTTTCCCCAAATTGTGTACATCATTGATTGCCCATATACAGAAATACAGATTATACACCCTAAACATATAATCTGTGACTCTGCTCAGACTGCACACTGGTCAGATGAGGTGAGAGGTGAATTTAGATTGACTGTCACAGATGAGGATTACAGGAAAGATGAAGGATCAAGGGAAATGCAACAGAGCAAGCTCACACTTAAAAAAACCACAATGAGCACCACCTGGGGCCCCTGAAGGGAGGAACTCAGCTCACACTCAGTGTCAGTATGAATGGGGCTCCGTGAGAGCTGGATGGGCAATCAATTCACGAAGACATCAAACTGAAGACTCATTTAGTCAGTACTCACAGTTTGTTTCAACAACAAAAGGACGTCGTACCTCATTGCTGGATGGTTTTGAGCCAGATCCCTTGGCAAGCTTTGTAATAGAGAATACATGTAGTATTACCACTGTTATGTGTCTTAACACTAAATTCCTACAGGGCTCTATGTCATTTAGAATTAACGACTTTTGGTGCTGATAATATTATTTTACATCATCCATTATGAATATAATTATACAGTTGTGCTCATAAGTTTACATACCCTGGCAGAATTTATGACTTCTTGACCATTCTTCAGAGAGTATGAATGATAACAAAAAAAATTCTTTCATTCGTGGGTACTGGTTGGGTGAAGCCATTTTTTAACAAACAACTGTGTTTACTCTTTTTAAATCATAATGACAACAGAAACTTAAAAAATGACCCTGTTCCTAAGTTTCCATCCTCTGGTGATTTTGGCCTGATGACATAAACACAAGTTGCTACTAATGGGTTTGAATGGCTACTTAAGGTAACCATCCTCACCTGTGATCTATTAGCTTGTAATCAGTGTGTGTGTATAAAAGGTCAGTGAGTTTCTGAGCTCCTGACAGACACTTGCATCTTTCATCCAGTGCTGCACTGACATTTTTGGATCTCGAGTCATGGGGCAAGCAAAAGAACCTTAAAAGAACCTGCAGGAAAAGGTAATTATACTGTATGAAACAGGAAAGGGACATACAAAGATATCTAAGGAATAAAGGATGCCAATAAGCAGCGTTCAAACTCCAATCAAAAAGTGGAAACCAACAAAACTTTCTGCTACAACTGCCTGAAAAATTGTTCAGGATACAAAGAAAAACCCCAAAATAACTTCAGCTGAGATACAGGACTCTGAAAAACAGTGGTCTGGCTGTTTCAAGCTGCACAATAAGGAGGCACCTGAGAAAAATGGGCTGTTTACACTCATCAGCCCAGAAGCTGCACATCAGATGTATTTGGACGCTCCAACAAGACAATGATCCAAAGCACAAGACCAAGTTGACCTGCCATTGTCTACAGCAGAATAAAGATAAAGAGGAGGACCTGGAGTGGCCTTCTCAGTCTCCTGACTTCAATATCATTGAGCCACTTGGGGGAGACCTCAAGCCTGCAATTCATGCAGGACAGCCCAAGAATTTACAGGAAATGGAGGCTTTTTGCCAAGAAAAATGGGCAGTTTTACCATCTGAGAAATTAGAGACCCTCGACGACCACAAAAGACTTCAAGCTGTTATTGCTGTTCAAGGGGGAAATACAAGGTATTAAGAACTGGGGTATGTAAACCTTTGATCAGGGTCATTTTGGTACTTTCTGTTGTCATTATGGGTTACATAGTTGATGGTTCATAAATGTCTTCACGCAACCACTAACCATGAGTGAAAGAAAAGCTTTTGTGTTATCATTCATATTCTCTGAAAAATGGCCCAGAAATCATAAATTCTGCCTGTGCATGAAAACTTATGAGCACAACTGTAAATATGAGTTGATTGAAAGATCTCTTATAAGGTTCTCATAGAGCCTTAAAACCAAAATTACGCAGTGTTTTTTCATCATGATGAATGTTTGCTTCAATTATAAGGATACTTAGAAACAATACGCTCTTTACAGTCATTAGGGAGGAAGTTTCATCAAAGTTTCATAAAGGAGCCAAGTTTGAAACCTTGTCCACTCCACTCAAGGTGGAATTTATTCAGCTGCTCTGGATTTTTATTTACAATCATTACACAGCACAAAGAAAAAATAATGATAAATCTGACAAATCAAAGTCCCTGGACTCTGTGATATTATCAAAAACTGTAGAACAAGACAGTAAGCAAACCTTCAACTATTTTGTCTTTAAAAACACATTAGCTGACAAACCATTTAAGTACAGAATTAGAATAAATGGGCAGATTCAGACGACGGTTCATTAGTTTTCCTAATTTAGCCAAAATAAGTAACACAACAAGAAACACTTGTGCTCTTCTACTGCTGTCTGATAACTGATATAGCATTAGCACACACTGTTGCAACGCAAGCCTCAGCATAAGAGGAAGTAAGACTTTTGTTCTCTTCCCGAGGCAGAAGTTTAACAGAAGACAAAACAGTTTTGTTGGTTTTGATGGGTTCAGTGTCTCTTATCCATCATAGGATAATTTCACTCTATGAGTCTGACAATATCCACAGACTCTTCGGTGCTTTTCATTGTGTTTACTTAAAACTCATTTGGTCCAGTTAATGGAATGTAATCTCTCATTGTTCTTCTTCAAGATCCTCAATATGTAACAGTGAACAAACCACAGAGTTACAGAGAACAGGCACAGCAACATACAGGGAATAAAACAAGCTCTCAGTGAGTGGAAATGGGCAGACTTATCAAACATACATCATGCTGCATTTTGAGTGACAGGTAAGGAAACTTAAGGCACAGAGTGATACTGTATGAGGCTTTAGCTGCTGTTTAAAAGAGGGCATTTGGATTGTTTGAAGAGTTTGTGTGAAGCACAGAGATGGTTGCATCACACTAACAAACAAGCACAAATAATAAATTCAGATAACTGTATGGGATAAAAGCATATTTTTTCTATGAGTGGTAGTATTTTATTTTTTTCTTGTAGTTGTTGGTCACATAAACTTGTTCAAACCAGTATTTCTCACTCATTTGCTTCACTGTATTTCATGAAAACTTACCAAAAATGTGCTGCTCTTACTCAAGAATATGTTCAAGGCTGGGATTAACTCAATCAATGGCTCTATTGAGTATTTTCATAAAGGCATTTATGAAAGTCTGTTTTCAGGTATTGAACGGGATTACTCATTACCCTAGAACAAGAATGGGAAAGTTATTTTGTCCCAAGGTTACAGACATTGTGATCATGTGACTGCCAAAGCTGCAGTTTTTTGGCTTGGTGTTGTTCTCCTGGCTGGCTCGCCAATTGTAGCTGCATTTTGACCATAGGATCTTAACACTCTTAGGTGTAAGGCTGTTGGGAAAGACCCTTTTTTTCCTGGGATTGTTGAATTTTCTTTCTTTTCTTATTCCACTTTTTTTGTAATTGTTTGTTGTTGTTTTTTAATCTTTTCTAACTTAACACAATTGAGGATATTTCACACTACATTATTTTAAAAAGAATCAAAGATGGCCCTTTTTGTTCTTCAGCTGTTATAACTGTTATTGGTCAAGGACTTTAAAGAATGTACATGCATGTTTTTTGTTCATTAATACATTTGGAAACAATTCTTACCTTCAGTTTTCATCCTTGCACTAGAGTAACACTTTGGATGTTTCAATGGTTTGATGTAATTTTCTGTCAAGTTTGTAAATGTTACTGTACATTGTGAAAACTTCACTGAAGCTTGATTTGAAAAAGAAATCATTAATGCAATTGAAATCGCAATATCTGCCAGAAAAGTCGCGATTAGATCTTATTCTAAAATCGTTCAGACCTATCATTCAGGTACTCTGAACTTATGCATTATAAAAAACTGTGAAGTGCATGAGTTCAGACACTAAGTGCATCATCAACAGTGCAGCCTGAGGCCTGCAAGCACGTACTTCAATATGGGCAAATATCAGCGATCATGTGTCAAACACAGGTTGAATAAGGTAACAGGACAACAACACCAGTTCAATAAGCTGCAAACTAAACTGGGCTGGTCCAGGTTTTGGACTCTTCCAGCTACAGTCTGACACCTACCTATGGTGAGCCTCTCGCCGGTACTTCTTCATGGCCACACCATCCATGTTAGCTGGAAGGTCGGCATAGTTCTGCAGACGGTCACTCCAAGAAGTCGTCATCTTCAAACCTTTGGTCTGTGTCTGTGGAGACAGGATCTGCCTTTTTTAACACTTTTACAGCACTGTGGTTCTAAAAACAGACATAGTACAGATTCCTGCCAAGACTTGATAAGAGAATAATCTGACACAAACACATGGTGAGACAGAGCACGCCCCAGCAGTGATTGACCAGGACTGAGATATGAGCGAGATTTCACCACTGACCTCAAGCTCAAAAGTTTCTGCTGGGAAGGAAACAACAGACCACGGCCAATACATCACTCAGCACTGTGTAAATGTACAGAACTGTTGCAAAGGAAGTAAAAATCTTTGATCTTTTAGGAAAGCTCATGAAAAAAAGGATTAAAAAAGTCTTGTGTTCAAATTTTTCTTAAGTCATGAAGTGTTGTTTTGATCATACAGTGAAAGACTCAATTTTCCACTTCCAGATGCCTGTAACTAAAGGTTTTGTGCCTTTTTAGTTGCACATGTGTACATGATAAACTGAAGCAGACTGATAATCAGATTGAGCTCATTAGTCACTTAAAATATTGAGGCTGTTCATAATGTTTTGTCAAAAGCAGTAGCGTGCACAGACTTTTTAAAGTGCAGGGGCAAAAGGAGAAGAAAAAAAAATGCACATAAAAGGCGTTTTAGCCTTTTATGTGCATTTTTTAGCTTCATCCTGTCCAAGAAACATAAAAAAGACAGTGACATAACTAAGGGAAGACAGGAGCAAAAGGACTGGGACAGCCAGCGTGTACGGTGCCCCTTTTCATTAGATAGGGAAAAAGAGTACAAGAGGGAGGAAGAGGGGAAAAAAGCAAATAGGGGGGCACAGTGTGGAGATTCAGGAAAAACACCTCAGCACATAAACAACATGATAAGCCATTACAACAAAACTCAAAAACCTGCACACGTGGGACGGGGAAGGGTGATGGGGAGGGTAGGTGTCACAGCACAGACACTGAGGGGTGTGCATGCAGGCTCACTTGGGCGTGTTGCATCAATGCTCAGCAGACTGCATTGTAACAAGGGAGGGGGGGGCAAGAAGGTGTTGAGTTGGAGGGTGTGTGTGATATGTGTTAAGCCTGCAGACTTCATCTCCATCCAGACTCAACAATGCTCTAAAGAAGCCACTTTAGCTTGTTTTTCATCAATTGAGCCAATGGGTGGGTGGTGCTGGTGGTGAGTGGGGGGGTGCACCTGTCCCTCTCTACAAAATTGTAACTATACTGATTCAATCATTGTACTGTCTACACAAGTTAATATTATATCCCAGTAAATTTAAAAGAAGGTCTGATTTTTGGGCCTTCAGGGGAGCCGTAGAAACTGGACTGTAATTTTCAATCTACTGTTATGTTTCTTTAAACAAAGAAACCAGCATAAATAATGTGTGTTGTGTGAGTCAGAGTAAAAAAAAAATGGAGGCTGACACTGCCTGCTGTGATTTTAAGGGTCTGTGTTCAGTAGAAATGAGTCTGTGACACATTTAGACCTAGTGTTGTTGTTGTGTAATGTGTGAACACTCAGTGCAGACCTTTTGTCTGTGGGGTCAGTAACTGTCAAACACTGAGCTTCGTCACTACATGTCAACACGGTTTGGTCCTCACGTCTGCGTCAGTACTTCTTCACACACCGAGGCCCTGCTAAAGTTAGCTCTGTACCCTGTTAACACACTTAAACCTGTCACAGATACTGACTTCTGTTGGTTAAAATGAGCCTTCAGACAGAGGGAAGTTGGAGTGTGTTTGGATGTGTGTGAGACAGAAGGGTCGTTTCCTGAAGCAGCTGTTCCTCACACAGCGGCTACAGCACCAGACTGATCATTTATTCAATGTCACTCAGAAAAAAAACACTTGCGGACAGATTAACCCTGACACATAACTGAGTAAACTCTCATTTCACTAAAACATGTAGACTCTTGTTGACGACAGCTCACACACACACACACACACACACAGTGTCAACAGACGAACACACTCACCACTGCTCCTCGAGCCTCCTCTGCTTTTCCTCCTGCGTCTTCTTTTTCTTCTTCCTCTTCTTCTAACAACACTCTGTTCCCTCTTTGTCACACTACTGCCCCCTTTGGTTGAAGATCAGGCTCAGATTAACAAAAATGATTCTTATCATTTATTTATGCTTTGTTAAATCATCTCATATGATTATATTCTTTATTTCATTCACTCTTTCATTGGCCTCTGATTTTTTTTTTTGCAGATTTTGATCCAGTTTAAAGGGAAGGATAGAGTACTAAAATTTTCTACTTGAGTCCAGTTAATTTAGACGTAAAAGAATTAGTCCAGATTTATTGAAGTAACAGTAAAAAGTGCTGTTAAAAATCTCCTTGAAGTGCCAAATACCTTCTTTTTTTTTCAATCAGGTGGTGTGGAGTGAGGCGGTTAAAAACGTATAAGTCAGACCTGCTTTCTAAATGCAGTCAGAACATCTCTTCAGTGTCTGGATTGCAGGACACCTTGTTCCGACCAGGATCAGGTCTAGACTCACATTAGAGCTGACTGTGTTTAAAAAGAGGTTTCAGCTTTATCAAATCTATGTTTCTCTGAGCAGTTATTGACCTGAAGGAGCAACCTGTGGAGGAGTCTCCACATTAGTTCACCTGATCACTGCATAAGAGATGTCAGCCAATCAGCTGCAGGCAGGTAAAGATAATTATAGTTTTCTGAACCATGCCTTTCTTGGTCAACTTGACCTTGATTCTAGGGTTCTTGTTATGGACTAAGCTAAACACAACCCTACAGACTTTTTTTTTTTTTTAATATTTTATTTTTATTTTTTTTTTTTTAGCTTTTCTGACCTTTGGACTTGGTTTTATACAGCCAAGGGCAGGGCTGTTAACCTTTCAAGTGCCAAGGTTGCTAAACTTCACAAGCAACATTGCTGATTTTAACAAGCTATAGCTGCAAATATGGTGCCTTATGTAGTTAATACTTTACAGCAGGAGATCTGGTGGACATCTATAACTTTGACTTGAGCAATATTTGTGAGCACATTTCTATTTAAAGTTTTGGAGTATTTGTTAAAGACTGCCCCTGGGCCAAGAGGACTATAGAAGCATATCACAGAGCACAAAAAGCAAATTTCAGTGAGAGGTCTGTTCACCGTTGACAAAGTACTTTGACAAGTAATAGGTGACTCAGATTCTGCTTGACAAAGGACTTCTTCTTCCTCCAGAGGAATAATCTCACTCTTTTGGAGCATCCTATGTGTTCCCCTGATCTAAATCACATTGAGAAAATTATGGGATGGATAGAGAGGGAAGTTTACAAAATGGACGTCAGTTCCAGAGAGTGAATGACAAACATGAAGCATCTTCACCACTTGGAGGAATGTTTCCACAAACCTCCTGGACTCCTTACATCAAGCATGAAGAAACTAGTTTTTGAAGCGATCATCAAAACGGTGGAGCTCCTTATGACTGAGTCTATTTTGGGGGTTTACATTTTTTTTGGTCTTGAGCTTAAACTTTTGATCAACTGATAAACAGACTATTTCACTTTAACTGTTGTTTAAAATAAATTTTCTTACTCAATTTTTGCCTCACTCCCATTTGTTCCTTTTTCATTTTGAAACTCTACTAAGAAATTTTTTAAGATCCAAGAGTGCAAACTGTAATTTTGTAAAATATTTCAACTGGTCTGAAGATTATGATCAGGTGTGTACTATGTAACTGGAGCGCCCTCTGCTGGATGAGCCACCTGCTGCTGAAAACGCTGAAACACTAATACTACTCTCAATAGCTTTGCAGTGGAGAGTGAATAGAACTAGTTATGTCAGATACCAACAGTTTATGCTGCTCTACCACCTCTGTGAGCAGTGTATGAATGTGGTGTCAGTGTGACGTGATATAAAAGTGCTTTGAGTGATCTGAAGGCTGGAGACAGGCTGAGCACATGCAGACACATCAGAGAGAATTTCTGAACTATTCTAAATGTCATTTATAGGGAATGTTCTGTAAACACAGTTTTCATGAACAAAATATGTTACAGAAGAATCATAATGTCTTCATGTTGATGATATTACTGTCTGACTTTGGTTAAGTTGGTTAGGTGAAGGCTCATCATTGATACCACATCTAAAACAGGAAGTAAAGGTGTAGGAATGACCCTGCACCTGCCTTAGAGAGCTGCATCCATACAAATATCAGGATATACTTAACTTCTAAAGTAACTGTTTGTTTGAAAAAGTTAAGCATATGACAGAGTTAGGTTCTGTTCTCTCTTTCCATCCTCGTGTTTGGGTTTCTCCTCTCATCTGTGCCGGCCCTTTGAACCTTTCATCCGAGTTTGAGGGAACAAAAGCAAACAAATCACATTGTCCTCTGAGGAATTTTGGCTTGTTCACCGCCTTTCATGACCTCTTTTTTAGGCACCTCTCTGCCTCTCCTCATTCAGGGACCCCAAGAAAGTCAATGGTTCCTTACATCCCAGTTTGACAAGTCAGGAGGATACATGCTAATCCCTTTAATCTGGCCTTTCTCC
>RPOG01006585.1:0-17404 GCA_008086565.1 Thalassoma bifasciatum | reverse complement strand
GTCATGATCTGCTTTTTTCTTTAATGGACCAAAGGAGCTTCAGGTTGTACAGGGGTGTCAAACGGCCACTATGGAGATGTTACAGGGGGCGTCCTTCATGACTGAAGGCCCTGCTCTGTGTGTTAATGACTGAGTTTTTCAACAGGACAACACTGCAGTTCACAATGTCCACCTGACAAAGGACTTTTTCTTCTTCCAGAGGAATGATCTCACTCTTTTGGAGAATCCTGCGTGTTCCCCTGAGCTGAATCACAGTGAGAACATTATGGGATGGATGGAGAGGGAAGTTTACAAAAATGGGGCGTTAGGTCCAGCCAAACATGGAGCATCTTCACCACTTGGAGCAACGTTCACACTAACCTCCTAGAAACACATCCAACATGAACAAACTAATGTTTAAAGTGATAAATAAGAACAGAGGAGCTCCTCATCACTGAGTCCTTTTTCAAACTTTCATTTCTATTTAAGAGGGTTTTCAGGGTTTTTTGAGCTGTGGTCTTTGAACAGTTGATGAACAGAATAATCGCATTTGACTGTTGTTTTCAATTAATTGTTTACTGACATGTTTTTGTCTCACTCCCATGACTTCTTTTTTGCATTTTGAAACTCTACTTAGAACCATTTTTGATCCAAAAAGTGCAAAATGTAAATTTTACAACTGGTTTCCAGATTTTGATCAGGAGTGAATTACACAAACTGATGGATAGATTGTGTCAGCAGGTGCACACTGCCCCCTAAAGGTGAGGAAGAAGAACTTCATACTCAGAGAGAGTAATTGTCTCTGCTGAGGATGTGTGAGAGTGAGCAGCAGCGTGATGATCATCAAATTCATCCACAGCAGAATTTTAATCAAACACACTGAAGTTTCACCAACAAACTCAGCCCTGTTTATTGTTTGGTGTCATAGAGCAGAGGCTCAAAGGTCTGCACAGCTTTAGGAGGGTTAGAGAGTGTAAAGTGAACTGTCTGTAGGCAGCACTTAGAGGTCGACACTGTGACCATTGAAACCAGACACACTGTAAACATCAGCTTCACGCCAAGAGTGAAATCTAAGCTGCAGTGGAACAGAAGGCTGAGCAACCTGTTACCTTCAGCCTGTTACAGGTCAAAGTCACTGCTGCTGCCTTTCTTTCCTGTTGGGGTGGGTGCTCTCTGTCTCCCAGCATCCTCAAGGACACGTCACAGCCCCTCATCACCTGTTTGATCTGCTGCCTTCTGCTCTCACACACAGGGTCATTAAATCACATCAACCCAGTGGAAAAACAGCTTTAATCACGGAGACGTCACTGAACTTCACACCAAAAACACATGAACACTGCTTAATATTCCCAAGTGTTATAAAAAAATACTGAGTGTAATCTCTTACTCTGTTTGCCTCATCGTTTTTGAACTCGTTGATATATGTATGTCATTTTTATTTATAGATGCTGGTTTCAAAATAAAGGATTGCCGTAGAATTTGTTGTTCTTGATTTAAAGCCAATATACAGTGGCTATAAAAACTCTCCACAGCCCTGTTATTGTGTGAGGTTTAGTGAAGTAAAGAGATGGGACAATGATGAATCATTTCAGGACTTTCCCACCTTTAATGTGATCCATGACCTGTACAACTCAAGTGACAAACAAACTAAACTAAAACTTAAAACTCAAAAATCGTTGCTGATTTTCAAGAAGTTGCAGCAAGAATCACATTGAAATAGTTACTTTTCAAAAAGAAAAAAAAAAATTAAGTGCTTGCCGCATGAAATTAATGCATACTCACTCAAAAACTTTAATAAAATAGATAAAATAGTTTGCAAAATTTCCCAGTGTGTCAAATGTGATGCAAGAAATATATCATGAATGAAATGATAAGGCTATATCTTTGTTGTGGCTTTTGTTAAAAGGGTTAATAAACATTTCAGTTGCATAAAATTGGAATTTTGTGCCTTTTTTTTTTTTTTTTGAAAAGTCGGGCTTTACAGGGTTAGAGTCACTCTTTAGCATATTACTTAGGTAAGTACCTGATATTTAGTGTACCTATGTAACCAAAAGTAATTTCCAATTATACAATGTACTTAGACACCAGAAGTAAAAGTAAAAGAGATTTTTTTGTTAAGTGAGAACTTAGATTTTTTGATTATGGAATTTGTTTCAGCTCCCTTACAGTAAACTCACAACATCCAGGCACAGGAGAAAGACGCTTAACCTTGTTCAACATTAAAAATTAATCTCCTGCTCTCACCAATGCTGACTAACTCTCTCTCTCTCAACCTCCCTGTTTGTTACAATGACAAACTGCACATTTCTTTAAACTGACATGAAGTTATTCACTGAAACTGAAAAAGTGTCTGTTCATCTTCACAAGGCGTTGGTTTCTGAAGTCGTGAGACTACATTAATATTATAAAAGGTGACTCTAAAGACACTTCTTTATACAATTACTTTATACAGACTGATTATCACCTGAGCCTGCAGCAGCTGCTTCCATGATGTTCTTGGCAGTTGATGTGACAAACAGGCAAAATGTCACCAACTTAAATTTCTTCTGATTTAATTCTGAAGTCACTAGAATGGCTCAGGAAAATGTAGTTGAGAAAAAGTGTATGTTTTGTTCATAAAATGTATTGAAGAAAAAGTAAACATTGTCAAAAATATACAGTACAGAAGTTACAGAAATATACAGAAGTTTGGACACACCTTCTCATTAAATTTGCTTTTCTTCATTTTCACAACTATTTACCAGACTGACTGACGGCCACTCATTTTTTTTTAGTTAGCTGATTGGTTCTTGCCATAATATGAATTTTAACAGTTGTCCAATAGGGCTGTTGGCTGTGTATTAATCTGACGTCTGCACAACACAACTGATGGTCCTTGGTCCATTGATAAAGCCAGAAATTCCACTAATTAACCCTGATAGGTCACAGCTGTGAAGAGAAAACCATTTCAGGTGACGACCTCTTGAAAAATGTCAAGAGTATACAAAGCAGTAATCAGAATAAAGGGTGGTTATTTTGAAGAAACTAGAATATAAAACACGTTTTCAGTTATTCCCCCTTTTTTTTGGTAAGTACATAACTCCACATGTGTTCATTCATAGTTTTGATGCCTTCAGTGAGAATCTACAATGTTAATAGTCATGAAAATAAAGAAAACGTATTGAATGAGGAAGTGTGTTCAAACTTTTGGCCTGTACTGTAAATAACGAAGTAAAGTACAGATATGTGAAAATTGTATGTAATTACAGTAACAAAGTGTTTGTACTTCATTGCATCACATCACTATTTATTAGTGGGGTACACTGTGTGAGGCTGCTATGCCACCAAGCTATTTTGTTGATGGCTATAAGCCTCCAGGATCAGCATTCTGATGTGTTTTCTAAATGAGAAGTCTGACTTAAACCCTGTGGTTCATAGTGGTCACTACAGTGGACACCTGTTTAAAAGTTATTTACTCCTAAATTCAATGGTTCATGTGGTAGAAATTCATAATAGCCTGTGTCAGGATGTCTTTATTCTTCTTAGGGCCTGAAAAAACATTTTCAATTTTTTTTCCAAACATATATATCTTGTTAAAAATGTTCTAGACAAACATTTTAGGATGAAAAGCTTATAAACTATAAATTATTCGGAGTGAAAATGGATGAAAGAGAGTTAAAAAGTGTCACTAAGAATTAAAAAAAGATGATTCATGAAATCACAAAAAAAAAAAGAAAAGAAGTCAAACAAAAAAAAAAATCATATTTACATTAAGTTCACACTGTTTTATGTTGAATGCTCAGTTACAAATATTTGAAAAAAAAGGAAAACTTTTTTTCATGCCTTAAAATGAATAAAAAGCATCCAGGAAAAATCCTAACACTGACTTTCATAATATATATATCAGAGGGTTAAAGCAACAGGTTCCTTCATGACCTCAGCGTATTTTGCGCTCCAGAGCAGTTGGAGGTCGTCCAGACGTCTTTTCAGGAAGAACCAGTCTGAGTTTCCTCCTGGGGGAGGATCCTCCATCCTCTGACAGATACTCCTGCTGCAGCAGAGCGTCACCACTGGAGGAAACACTCTGAGTGGACGCACCAGCTTCTCCTGGAGGAGCTGCTGTAAGTCCTTCATTCACAGACAAACCCTCCACGGTCAGTGCAGTAGCTCTCTGCACAGAGTCAGTCTGACTTTGACCCTTTGATACATCCTCAGCTGTGCTCACTGCACCAGGGGTCTGAGGGATCAGAGCGCCAGCACCTGGGGGGACCTGAGTCTGAGGGAAGAGGCTCTGAGCTGATTCAGGGGGCAGCTCATGTGCTTCACTAGTCTGAGGAGCTGGGTTCAGTGCTGCTACAACAGGAGAGCTGGCTGGAGGCTGTGTGAAGGACTGCAGCGGTGCAGCTGGGTTTGCTACGAAGCTCGAGGTTAATCCTGGTGTGTGAAGAGTCTGAGGGGGGAAGGTTTGAAGAGAAGCAGCAGGAGATGTGAGGCCTGCTGCGCTCAGTCTGCTGAGGCCGTCCGGAGCTCCACCTGGAGTCGTCCCGGGCCCACTGGGAAACAGGAAGTGTCCTCCCTGAAGAGAGAGGCTGCTGCCGCTCAGCTGTGAGCCTGCTGGACCCAGCAGAGACAGGTTTGTAGTTTGATTCCTGCTGCCTGCAGAAAGAGATAAGGACTGTTGAAGCAGAGCAGCTCCTTGGTACTGAAGAGCTGCAGCCTGAGCAGCTGAGGAAGAAGAGGCCGGCTGCTCTTCTGAGCCTTTATTACTGACCTCCTCTTTTTTAGACGGATCTTTTTTCTGCTTATTGGACACTTTGCTCTTTCCTCTTTCTTCCTCCTCTTTCTCGTCAGACTTGGAAGATTTCTTCTTCTTTCTTTCCTCTCTCTCCTCGTCCTCATGTCTCTTCTCTCTCGTCTTCTTCGAGCTCTTAGGATGGACTTTGCTTTTCCGAAGTGGATTTAAGTTTAGTTTAACCTTCAGCATCTTACCAGACTGGACTTTAGCTTTGTGTTTACGTCCTCTCTCCTCTCCCTCCTCCTGCTTCTCTTGACTGCTCCTCTGCTCACGGGATCTGGACCTCTCCAGGTCAAAGGTCACATTTCTTGCCTCTCTTCTTAAGTCTGGGTTCCTCATGGAGTCAGAGTGTATGTGGTTGGGATTTCTGGACCTGTCTGTGTGTCTGTACTGAGAGTGGAGGCTGTTGAACGTGGACTCTCTGGTGTTGCTGTGGTTCCTCTCTGCTCTCTGCTCGTCTCCTCTCTCTCCTCTCTCTCCTCTCTCTCCTCTCTCTCCTCTGTACGTCCTGTGGCAGCCCTCGCAGTATAAACTCTCGTTCAGTCTCCAGCTCCTTCCTGCCTCTGTCTCCTCTCTCTGACTGAACGTTTCTCTCCGAGGATGAGAGGAGGAGTTTGTGTTGCTGTGAGAAAGAGGTCTGTCCCTCTTGAAGACCCCCTGCTGATTCCCAAACAATCTCTCCTCCTCTTTTATCATCTTTACTCTCATCTTCTCTCTGTCTTCACTTGACTCCATCTCACCATTGTCTCTGTTGCTCCATCTCGTCAGGTCTACTTCTCTTTGGTCTTTACTGCCACAGTCTGGACACCTGAAGTGACCGCTGTGGCCTCCATACCCATCACCCCTGGTATCCAACATCTCGTCTTCTCTTTCCCACAGCTTGTCTCTCCTCTTCTCATGAACGTTTATGTGATTGACATGGTGATTCATGACTGTGCGTCTTCCCTCGTCCTCCTCTTTCTGTCTTTTAGCTGCTCTTCGTTTTCTCCTCCTATGGACTTGTGAGTAAACCAGGAGTCCCAGTAGAGTCAGACCCACACCACCTGAACCACAACAGACAGGAGTTAAGAAAGTGAGGCCTTCAGTTAACATAAAGAGTCATCACTGTGCCATGTGTGCCATCTATCCATGTGCCAAATGTGCATCTATTGCACTATTTCTGAAATTAGAGAAGAAGTTTTTAGTATAAACTCCAGATGATCAGCTCACCTCTTCTTCAGCCTCTAAATCAGGGGTGTCCAAACTGAGGCTCGGGGGCCAATTGTGGCCTGCCGTCTATTTTCATCAAAAGCTGTCATTTTGATATGTATTAATTTTTAAATGGATGCAACCCACAAACTCAAAATGCCCTCAAACAAATGAAATGAACACAATATCACTGATGATTTTCTCTTCAAAACAATCGCTGTCAATCATCATACTTTTTTTATCTTTCTTACCAATAAAACAAATGACTGCAGTGATGGCCAGATCTCGAGCATAGAGCCGGGGGGTCACTCCTCCTCTGGTCTCTATCTGCACAGTGATGTTCTGATTGGACGGGACACAGTTGGCCTCAGTCAGCTCCAGGACCGTGGTCACAGCCGGATTATCAGCGCTCACACACACCATCCTACGGCCGTTGTAAAGTGTCTGAAAGCAGCAAGGGGAACAGCTAGTCAAGTGCTGATAGTTTTCAATTTAAAACTCAGAGTTTTCAACTGGTTAAAAAAAAAAAAAGGACTCAAATCGAAAGTGACCCGACTTACTGATCTACAAACAGAGACCATCAGTAATAACACTGGCTATAACTGTGGTACACTTATTACATCTTTAAGTACCATGTTCTTGTCAAGAAGGAATCAGAAAAAAAAACAATATCAAGGGTAAGTATTTAAGACGAGTAACACAGATAAATGTTTGACAACACTTAACTTTACAGGTTCTTTAAAATAATATTTGAATTTGATTTTGAGCAAGTCAAAACTTGTAAGTAACCTTTTTTTTTGCAATGAGTGCATTTTTTTTAAAATCAAATCACAATTCACCACAAAATGTATGAAGAATTGTCCAAACATCACTGTGTAGCTATATTCTGCTATTTCAAGTGAAGCAGGTGACGAATAGTTGCTGACATATTGAACACAATTTGAGTAATATGAGGTTAGATCCACAGTCAGCTGTAAATTATTCACTAACTTTTACCTTCTGACCTTGAAATTTTTAGAACATTTTATTGTAACTGGGCTAACAGTTTCTTACCCATTGTGATTTGCTAAATTCAGATAATATCTTTTAAAAAGGTTAGGTGCTAATTTTCACCCAATTGTCTTGAAATTTGGGGACAATGTCAAATTAATAGTCATAAAAAAAGTTTGTCTAATTATTACCTACTTTGGATAAAATTTGCAGACCTGTGAGGTGACGTGTCACCAAATGTTTTTGTCAGAAAATACCTAAACATGATCTGGACAAGATGAGCAGCGTGATGAAACACACTGCTCAGCCTCCAGAGGGAGCCAAAGTCAACACAAATAACTCAAAAAGTAATAAACTGGATGTTCCATCTCATTAAACTGTAATGACAACTGAGCCAAAACAAGTTAATTTGCAATGAATGTTCAGTAATTAAATTACTTGATTTACCATGTGCAATGTATTTCTTTTTCTCAAAGTCTTGGAAAAGGTGAGGTTTTTTTTCCTTCTTTTTTTAAATGTAGACACTTTTCTTCACCTTATCAGGTTGTTGCATGAAACTGGAGAGGAACGTGGCCAGCTCCAGCAGCTGACAGGAGCAGTTCCAGGTGTTGAGGTCCAAGTTGAGGTTGGTCAGCCAGCTGAGGTAGGAAAAAGTCTCAACAGGAGCAGAACTCAGGCGGTTTCTGGACAGATCCAGAGTGTGCAGGCTCACTAATCCATCAAAGCTAAAACACAGAGACAGGATCACAGTGAAAGTTTCATGTTGGTGAGGCTAAAACTATTCTGTTTCTATTTTTGAAAAAGAATAACTCATGAATCATACTCGCACATTACACATCATCAAGTGAACTGTTCAGTATTACCTAAAATGAAATGTAAACACACATACATTCTGTGGTGCAGATTGACTATTTACGCCTCATAGTGTAGATTGTGAGTGTTCACATGTAACTCTTAATTTGGAGTATATATTTTACTCTTTTGACAGTTTTCAGTGAACACTTGACTCTTGGCGTGTAAGAGTACCTGTTGCTCTCCAGATGATGTATCAGATTATCTGACAGATCCAAACTCTCCAGATCAGTGAGGTCCTTCACAGGAAAGGCTCCAGTGTGAATAGTGGTGAGCAGGTTTCCCTCCAGTTTCAGGCTCCGCAGGGCCGTACTTCCTCTGAACCAGCTGCCGTCAATCTGTCCATTAACACAGTGGAAGATTTAATCAGACTGATCCATGGGGGTGTTTCTCTGAGCACATGAGGTGTACATGTATTTCTCTAAAAAGCTCCACATTCAGCTGAAAGAATTCAAACTCAAACCCCTTCTCTGACATGTCTCCCCCCTGCAGTGTCATCCACCCACCATGCTGATGAGGTTGTGACCCAGGGCGAGGACCTGGAGCTGGCTCAGGTCAGTCAGAGCTCCCTCCTGCAAGGTCTGGCTGCTCAGGAGGTTGTGGTCCAGCAGTAAGGTGTGAAGGACGGGCAGGTTTCTAAAGGACTGACCCCCCAACACTGAGATGTGGTTGTTACTCAGACCTGAAGGATTCACAAACAAACTCAGAGTTTCATCATGGACTGTTTTAGAGTCACTGTGTACAGAATCCCTCCTCTTTCTGTCTCTTCAGCACACACACACACACACACACACACACACACACACACACACACACACACACACACACACACAATAAGGAAGTGACTGACCTATGACGGTGATGTTGCTGAGGTCAGACAGAGACACAGACAGCACAGTGGAGATGGAGCCCTCTGTCAGCAGCAGAGCCTGGGTCGTCTCAGGAGCAACTGCACAAACACAGTTAATACAATTAATTAATACAAGAAAAGAAGAGAGAGGCTTATTTTGTGAATCCTGGAAGTCTGGAAGTTTATCTCACTCTTCATTTTACTGGTAGACCCTCAAGTTTAAACAGACCAGAAGATCAGTTGTTCAGAAAATCAGATTACGTGCTGGCAGACTGAAGGGCCGTCTGACTCATGGGTCTTTTTGATTTTCTGACTAATGGGCCTTCTGATTTTAAGACCAACAGACCTTCTAATTAAAGGGCTTTTTGAAAAGGCTTTCCAGTTTTCTGACAAACTGACCTCCTGACTCTTGGCCCTTTTAGATGTTTTGACTGATCAGCCTTCCAATAGACAGACAAGCCTTCTAGACGTGGGCCTGCCTATTCTCTGATTCATAGTTCTTCTGACTAATGATCCTTCCAATTATCGAACTTATGGGCTTTCCAAGCAACAGTCCCTCTGGTGATCTGGCTAACACACCTTCTGAATTTTTTACTAAAGGGTCTTGCTATTGTCTTACTAATGGCTGTTCATAATTTTTACTGATATGCCTCCTGAGTAACAATCTTTCTGACTAGACTATCTGACAAACAGGCCTTCTTATTTTCTGACTAACAGGTCTTCTGACTCATGAGCCTTTTGGTCCTTTGACTAACAGGTCCTCTGACTAACTGGCCCTAACTTGTGAGAATAGGGTGAATCCCCTGTGCCTAATCAGTCTCCTTTTTAGCTTCTGTCTGCTCTTCAGTAACTTTTCTTTTTGACACTCCAGTTCCTGTGTCCACCATTACTACAAAATTAACCCAAGAAATGTTTTTCAGCAGAGAAAAAGGACAGATCTTGCTTCTTTCTTTGCTGGTTGGCATGGAGTCATTAAAGAGACATTTGGATTTCACGTTGTAATGGATTCTTGTTCTCCTGGGAAAAGTGACACAGCCACGGATATTGGGACAGTTTTTGAACATTTGATGATCTTGTTAAAATTGTGGGCTGCACGGTGGCGCAGCAGGTAGCGCTCCAGCCTCACAGCAACAAGGTTGCCAGTTCGATTCCCCTCTCGGGCATGGTTGGCCTTTCTGTGTGGAGTTTACATGTTCTCCCCGAGCATGCGTGGGTTCTCTCTGGGTACTCCGGCTTCCTCCCACAGTCCAAAAACATGCCCACGTTAAGTTAATTGATTATTCTAAATTGCCCGTAGGTGTGAGTGTGTGCATGAATGTTTATTTGTCTAACTGTCAGCCCTGCGATTGACTGGCGACCAATCCAGGGTGTACCCCGTCTCTCGCCCAATGACAGCTGGGATAGGCTCTAGCCACCCGCGACCCTGAATAGCAGGATAGACGGTTAAGAAAATGGATGGATGGATGTTAAAATTGTGGATTATGATCAGTAACAGTCATATAAAGAACACTGTATAAAAGTGAGATTATTTCAAGATCACAGATAAATTCCTCACAGGGCCTTCAAGACTGGAAGCATAAAAAACAAAAATTCAAAACTGAGTGAGTGTTGGCTGAGTGTTGGTTCAAGGTTCAGTTTGAGATGGTTACCAATAATGTGAGCCAGCCTGTGACAGATGATGGCTTCGTCTGAACAAACCACACAGGAAGCAGGACACGATGGAACAGGAGACACAATCAGAGCTCTGATCACTGACAGCAGAAACATCAGCAAAACACCTGCAGACACGTTTCAAAGAGAGGGGAAGATTATGTCAGGGGACTGAAGACATGTTTGAACCAGCAGTGATGGCTTCATGAGTTCAGTGTAAACAAAATATGTCTGTGACTCACTGCTCATGTTGTGTTACAGTGGAGGTAACATGGTGACAAGGTGACATCTTTTCCAGTCTGTTGAAACCTGATAGAGCTGCATCACTGTCATGACCTTCAGCTCTTTTACCTATTACATAAGAAAAAAATCACATGGAGAAAAAACTTGACTCTGCTCTGAAAGTCAACTCTGGAATTCATCTGAGTTTATTTGTTTCTCCTGCAAGAAGAAACAAAAGTAGTGATAAAAGGTTTTAATTTGATTAAATCTAATGTCATTAGAGTTTGCTTTGTAAGCCTCTAAAATTGTTGATTTGACTTCTCTGGACTTGTGGGTGATCAAACATAGTTCGGGATTGCCTTTTTGTTAAATGTTTTTGGACTGATCTCAAAGGAATACTGGAAGACCTGTTTAAAAAGAACTTTCTTTGGACCCCTTGTTGTTTTTGTTGTTAGACATTTTTCCTGGTGGTCCATCACATGATCAGGAATTTTTGCAACATCTCCCTCTGATGACTGTAAGAAAAATCGTAACAATCTGTTGAAGAAACCTGAAACACCCAAAGTTTCACAACGGATACAAAAAGTTCAACAAGTTCAACAACACCTAAAAACACCTACCTTTGAAAGAAGGTGGAGACCAGTTTTAAGTCTCCTTGGATATGATATTAATGCCCTGAATTTGTTTTATTTATTAACTTATTTATTGATCATTAAAATTGTATCTCTCTATTTCTTTATACATATTTTTTGAATGTTTGTTTTGTTTCCTTTTCTGTTCCTCTATCCCTCTCTGTAATGTAATAATACTTAACCAATTTCGTGTGAGGACCCAATCTCAGAACAATGAGTGTTATGTCTGAAAATTACTGACAATAAAGTACAAAAAAGTGTTAGGAAAAAAAAAGTTTTTTATCTGAGACCCCCCTAGAGCCAGATAAGAGACCCTGGCCCCTATGGACAAAGTTCACATCAATCAATAACAAAGCAGTCGTCATGTTTGGTCACTGTTTGGGAAGTTGCTAAGCAAATGAACAGTGGTAGGTTTGTCATCACCAAACACCCCCCCCCACCTCTCTCTCTCTGTGAGGTGGAGGTTGTCCCCAGAGGACACTGACTGATGGATGAAAGCCAAACGTTGCAGCAGAAAGAAGCCTATCATGTTTCTGCTGGAGCTCTTTTCCTAATGGACTCTTCTCTCTGATCTGTCCTCTTACATTTAAGGAAACTTAGTGACTCCTCTTCAGTCATATTTCACAACAAAAGCAGAATGGATCAGCAGAATGTGACTATGTAAAAATCACAGAACAAAATATATCGTGTGATGGAGTTTTGAAAAGAATTCCCTCAGCTGACATGCAGTACTTTGGGACGCTCTATCTGAGCTTTGCCTAGAAATTAAACACATATACTGCACTGACTTCAAAGTCAAACATACTGTTTTCATCATTTTCTAGCTTTCTGACTTATCTTTGTAGATTTTAGTTTCTTTTTTGTTTGCTCCCTTGTACTTGCGTTTATCAGGCGGCCCCCTTTTAACCCACAGCCCTGCTTGGTCTGTTACTAACTTTTTCATCAGCCTTTTAATATCAGTCAAAATCAGCTGTATGCGATAAAAAAGCTCAGGTAAAACCAATTACACCTTCTTCCAAACTTCAAATGAGAGTGATTCCCAACCTGTGGGTCATGGCCCCCTGGTGGGCCGCAGAGGTATTGCAAATGGTCCGCCAAATAATTTCCAGAAAAGTCTGAAATTTAATGGAGGGTAATTATACAAAGATAAAAATATACAGAATAATGTTTGAAATGTTAAAACTTTAAGGATATTACACATGTTCATATTTTCATGTATAAGAAAAGTCCTTTTATCGGGCATGTTTAAGCCCGATAAGTAACATGAGCCAAAATTTTACAAAGACTAGAAATCTGATTGGAAAAATGCAATAAATTCTGAAATGAAATAAAACAAATGTTGTGCAACCCAACAATGTGATCACTGACCCAAAATTTAACAAGTTGTGACATTGTGGGCAAATGGTTATTATGTTTTATGAAGTATTATATATATCCTCTTGTAGTGTACTTGTAGTGTCAGGGGTTGGCCGTGAAAATTTTTGAGACTTAAAAGTGGGCCCTGAATTGGAAAAGGTTGGGAACTACTATCTTAGGGAATTAAAAAATTAAACATACTGCCAATTGTTGAAAAACACACACAACAGTGCCTTCTCTGGGGCCAAAAATTCAGTAAAGGTGCCCTCTTTTGGTAACTAAAATTACACAACTGTGCCTAAAAGAGCCAGAACACGTTTTTTTTTTTTTCCTTTTTTTGCCCATGACTTTAAAAAGTTTGTGCGCACTATTATGTGCAGCTTCACAAGAGCTTTAACTGAAGTACACATCTGACAGTGGACAAAATATGAAAAGCTGTTTTACTTAATGTCCCTTTAAAATACATTTGCCATTTATTAACAGTGAGTAACAGTCAAGGACACCACCTAGTGGTCAAACATGAATGATACTGCAAGAAACAGTGGAAGTATGTTGTTTCTTCTAGCCCCTATTACTCCTATAGTAGTTTTAAATGATTTACAGATTCTAGAAAACTCTTACCTCAGCCTCTGCCTGAATCACTTTGGTTTAGCTACTGTCTCTTTAAGACTCCAAACCCCCTTCACTCTGATTGGCCTGTCAAGAGCTGAACTCTGAGCAGACCTTGGTGTTTTTAGGCCCACTCTGATGTGTCATGATGAACCATTTGGGAGATTTTGATGTGATGTTCTCATCATTTCAACAAGTCTTGTGAAAATCTTGTGCTGTTTTTGGGATGGACCTTTTTGATCAGTTTACAGACAGAATCAGGGATTTCTACAACATATAAACATGTAGAGGTTTGAAAATCTGCACACATGTAATCTGTAGATCTGACATTGTTACTTCGACAATGTGATCCACTCGTCCAAAACCTTGTCCAAAAGTTTACCGAGCTGAGTAGATTTTTATCTGGTTGTTTATCGAGCTTTGTTTGTCAATAACTGACAACCCTTACTCACACTTTGAACTTTCTCACTGTGAAAATTAAAATCACACTGCTGTCCCACTACTTCAGAGACAACAAACTGCTCTGGACAAGTCAAAAGACAAAATTACTCTTTATCATTCACTCACCTTTAGGACTGAATCAGAGGCCCCACCCCTGCAGATGAAGTGGTACACTCCATTCACAAATTAATACACAGGATTAATCCTTAGCTCTGTATCACTCTGTATGTCCGTTGCCACAGAGCTGTGGTAGCTACTGTGTATGTTTATGCTAGGCTTGAGTTACCTGACACCTGTGGAGCATGCTCAGTAGAGCCAGCTGTCACCTGAGAGGCACAGGTGATGAGTGTGACTCAGTTTGGGAATAAAGTATCAGTCTTTGATGTATTTTCTCAAAGTATTCTTTATTTAGATCAGCCTGTTGATGAGTCCAGTAGAGCTGACTCTGTGTGGGCATGGCACTGCAGACTCACACCTTGAAGAGGGCACTGAAGGTTTTCTTACTCTGGTTCGAAAAAACTGGCATAGGACCCCAAATAGCAGTAACATGGTATTCATCATACATGAGAAAAACAATCACCCTAGAGTTCTTAGAAACCTCCTCAACAAATTCAAGAAAGATGTGAGGAGTAATGAGCCTAACTGTTCATTCATCACACTCTTTGTTTATTCTAGTCTATAAACTGGCAATAATGATGAGTAAGGTCAAACAAACGTGTTAGTAACTAAAGGTCATTTTCAGTTATCATGACTTTTCTTTGGTTTCTGAAGAGTTTTCTCCTTCTTCATGAGCCTGTGTGTGATCACAGCTTCACATGATCAGAACCATCTTCCCAGTAGCCCCAGGAGACTCTATGATGTCACGGTGAGCCTCGGCGACTTTCTCCAGAGGGTATTTGGGACCGACCACTGGTTTTAGCCAACCAGCTTCCATACCCGCGTACAGCAGTGCAGCACACTCCTTGGTCTCCTCCTGAGGAATGAACCAGTCCAGTTTCATTAAATAAAACAAAGTATCTTCAGAAGTGTATTATTAGAAACTTATGTACAGGACAGCTCATATCATTTATTCATATATTATGTTCACTTTTAATCTATAACTGTGCATCTCATACCGGTGTGGCAAAGTAGAGGACCACTCCTATGACGCTGCTCTCTTTGACCATGGAGTCTCTGGGGTTGATCTCTATGGGGCCTCTGGAGCCAACCACCTGAAATAAAAACATTAACATATGACTGGAGAAATGGGATATTATTACTATGGGGTACCATAGTAATAATCCATTAATCATAGTGGAGAAAAAGTGCTGTTCTGAAGGTGGTGCTGCCCTAAGCAGCTGTGATGCTGGAAGCTGCAGAAATTTGGAGACATATTCAAAAGGCAACAAACATTAAGAAAAGGGATTAAAGAGGCTGTGAGGAGTTTTGCTCAAGTGATCTGGAAAAAGTCTCATTTGTAATTATAGTTCCAAAATAGTTTTTTTTTCTCAATCAGTGTACTACGGTGGCCGGGAAGGGCGAAACAAAATTACAAATTGTGAAACACTCTTACAATGGTTAAGACAAATTTACATTTTAGAAAACAATTTTACACCCACTAAACAAAATTAAATTGCCATAACACATTTACAAGTCCTGAAACAAATTAACCTTTCGGAAAACAAATTAACAAGACATGAAACACTTTTACAAACGCTGAAACAAATTTACAAGTGGCGAAACACTTTTACAAGCTCAAGCATTAACCGGAAAGGGAATGTACCAACTCCCGGGATGAACCGGATGTGATAACGGGGAGTGGCAAATAGGCCAATAGTGTTTGTTGGAGGTCATCCAAATTGTGAAAGACCAACCACACGAAAAACAAAACCGCGTTAAGCGCATAATATGTTGTCCACAAAACGGACAAAACTTTACCTGGATGCCGTCCATCTTGGGTGACTGCCGCTCCCCGTTATCACATCCGGTTCATCCCGGGAGTTGGTACATTCCCTTTCCGGTTAATGCTTGAGCTTGTAAAAGTGTTTCGCCACTTGTAAAATTGTTTCAGCGTTTGTAAAAGTGTTTCACGTCTTGTTGATTTGTTTTCCGAAAGGTAAATTTGTTTCAGGACTTGTAAATGTGTTATGGTAATTTAATTTTTGTTTAGCGAATGTAAATTTTTTTTCTAAAATGTAAATTTGTCTCAACCATTGTAAAAGTGTTTCACAATTTGTAATTTTGTTCTGCCCTTCCCGGCCACTGTAGTGTACCGATCAGGTTTATTTTCATGCATGTCCAAGTCCACACCATGCCAGCTGGCAAAGAAAAATCTGTGGTTTCAGACCTGTGATTCATTTATTAGGAATATTGGACACGGTAGATGGACTGTCTGACAGAAAAAGGAGGTCAGAGCAGAAGAAAGCTAACTGGGAAGGTGATAGAACATGGGCTAAAACACAAGCTGAAGACTTAAACAGGTGTTTGTGATGATGTTTATTTAGACCCACATGCAGCAGTTACACTGCAGTGGTCTGTTCACTGAAAGTCCATCAGTAAAATGAAGAGCCAGGTTACCTTTGCTCTGCTTGGTGAGGTTGGAGTTGGTAGATGAGCACTGGTAGGACATAACCAGGATTTAATAACATTACAGACGCTTCTCAGAGCACAGTGAGTAACACTAAACAGTCTGCTCACCATCTGAACACTAAACCACAAACTGAATTTACAAAGTTGGTTGTTGTCACCTTTCACAAAATAGCGCTACATAACTCTAAATGAATACAATACCTTGTTGCTTGGCATCCCAGGAAAACTTGTCTTGAATAAAAAAGATCTGCTCACCATTCACTTGCTTCAAAACTAACGCACACCTTGACAAGTGTCATGTTAAGGTTTCAAGACAGTGGTTGCAAGAGGCTTTCTCCCTGAAAAACACTAACCTTTCAAGAAAATCCTCACAGCCCCTGTCAAGTGGCTGCTTTTATTCATAAAAAAGCAAACAAACAAAATCAAAAAGAGGAATGATATGAAATAAAGCATGTGTGACACACAGGTTTTGGACTTCTAAAATGGAACCTTAAAAAAAGTTTGGCTGCATTTGAGCATGAAAGGACTGTGGTTTGTAAGATCTGTTCTTACTAAGACACGGCCTCCAAAAGCCAACATCTTTAGGTCTCTACTCAGGTTGACATTGGCCAGCATCTCCACGATCACATCCACACCTCTGCCTTCTGTGGCCTCCTGTAACAAACAAACACATAAACACAGATAAACTTCATTTATATGTGACCTTTGTTTACACAGTATAAGGGTTTAAGAAAAGCAGACATTTCAGTCAGGAAAGTCATCTTGTGTTTTCTGAGTGTCCTTAAGGTGTGTGTGTGTGTGTGTGTACCATGATCTTGTCAGTGTATCCTGCTTCTCTGTGGTTAAAGGCAGAGTGAGCTCCGTTGTCGAGAACCAGCTTCATTCCCTCTGATGTCCCTGCAGTCCCCAGCACCTTCATACCAAGAGCACGGGTGATCTGGCAAGTTGCTATACCAACCTAAACACACACACACACACACACACACACACACGCACACACACACACACACACACACACACACACACACACACACACACACAGGAATTAGAAAATTTGAAACATCTTCTGCATTTTTGTGACATGATTGTAAAAAAGGAGAATAAAATCTTTCATTCTCACTCCTCCACTGGCTCCATGGATGAGGACAGTCTCTCCAGCTTTGATGTGGGTTCTGCACAAACACACGAACACACATCAGTTCAGACATCACTTCAGTTTTTATATCACATTAACCTCAGCAGCAGCTTGTTCTTACTTGTGAACCAGAGCTCTGTAAGCAGTGAAGTAAGGGA
>RPOG01006584.1:0-22998 GCA_008086565.1 Thalassoma bifasciatum | reverse complement strand
TGTCTTCCAGCCATAGACCTTCCCGGCTGCGTTGACCTTGGGGGACTCGTAGCGTAAGCCGCCCACAAAGGCCACGGGCCACACTGAAACTTTCCGAGTCGATCTCATCTAACAGAAGGAGAGGTGGAGGAGAAAAGGAGGAGGGGAGGAGGAGTTAGTCATCTGAAAAAGTGGACAAAACAGTTACACACACTTCTTGTGCCTCAGCTTGCCATCCTGACAGCAAAACATGGATGGAGGCTTTTTCTAGCTGTAGCTATTATTTCTCCTAAAAGCAGTGGGTAATGACCAAACCATTGTTTTCTGAGCGGCTGACACACTGTAAAATGGCACACACTGTACTGGCTGCCACACGACAAGCTAATTAGACGCGCCCCTTTTTTTAAAAAGAGTACATGCTGACAGCTGGGAGAGGCTTTGAAGGAGCTGGCTGATTAGAGCCAGTGGATGCTCATTGGTTGGAGAGATTCTCTTCAGAAGGGCACTGCTATTCTCCTTTCCTTTTTTTGTCCTTTAATCTTTCCAGGATCAAACAATATCTCCGCCTTATTCTTTGTCTGCCTGTCTGTGAGTCTTTTCAGTTTGAGCATGAGGCTCTGCAGTGATATAAAAAAGGTAGATTTTCACAAAGAGGATAGAGGTAGATCTAGAAACAGTGAAGTCATTTAATCAAATTCAATGCAGCAGAAATAACGATACAGCTGCCTCTGGGGGAAGGGCTTTTTCAAATAAAGGGGCGAGAGCATGCACAGTGTCTGGATTAAGATATATTTGAGTGCTTCATGCAGATAGAGAATGTCTGTATCTGTATGCACGCTGCTTCACTCGTGTGTTTGCAGGAAAAATCAAGATGAGTGGGTTTGTGAGAATGAGATGTAAATAACCTTTTGTATATGGGCTGCCATGTTTGATTCGTGTGTGATCTGATGATCTGCTGTGTGGTCAGTTCAGAGGATCAGAGGGTAGCAGAGTGTAAACAGCATGAGGCCGGCTGGGGGCTTATGGGAATCTCTGGATTTGTGCTTTAGGGACAGCGACTGTGCTGGGCAGTCAGATAAGATTTGGTATTATGTGATGTCTTAATGAGCTCTGGGTGTTAATGGTGGAGGTTTGAAGTTTCTCCATGTGACCGTGTGTGACACCCAGAAAATGCATTGTCACATTTTATGGAATTTATATGTCTGTTTTATTTTGATCCACTTCCATGTTTTTCATAAGAACAGTTAAATCAAAGCCATAATGGCGAGTGAATGTTTTTTAAAAGAACTTGTCAGTTCATTTTAAAAATCAAAGTTCAAATGTCTGAGTTAATGAACAAGTTAAGTTTTCTTTCACTCTGTGCCGGGGTTAGGCTAAAAAGGCGCGAATGAGTAAATCCTCAATGTCCGATAATTAGAAGAAATGAAAACAGTTAAGTTCTGGCTCCAGATAATTTCATGTGGTATATAAAAACAAATGCTGTCCTGTAAAATTGTCCTCAAGGTTAAAATCTATGTTGATGACAAAAGATGACAGTGTTCAGTCTTCAGCTCGTTTGTTTCTATGTATGGACAGCAGCATGCTATTGTACACTGTTCTGAGTGTGGGAAAAGCTAAAATAGGCTACCAGAGCTTTGTTGTGGCCAAATGGAAGCAGTGAAAATTGATGCTCCATTTTAGGGCTTAAGCTTTTTGACCCTGGGTCATGTAATCTTTCTTTTTCTTATTTTAAAATATAGTTGCGGATTCGAATTGAAAGAAGATACTTTCAGGATGTGATGAGTGAACTTCTAAGAGTCATGAACAGTTGGGATGTATAATTTCTGTGTAAAACAAAGTTGACAGAGCGAAGCTGCACTGAGAACAAGCACTGTTGCCTGCCTCATCTTTTCCTATTTCATAAAAGATCCTTATCTGTTTACAGAACCTCAGACTGAGACCTGTAACACGTGCAGCTTAGAAACACAGGAGCCTGTATTATTCTCTCCTAATACTTGTTTTCTCCCCCGGCTTTATACTTTGCAGTAAAGTGCTGTTATTCTCAAATTGTTCCCTGTATCAATACCTGGTTGTTGCCGATTACAAAAACGCTTTTTTTGGAGACTGAGGCATCCATTTTAAGGCTCTTTGATAAGATTATCTTTAGTCAGTGGCGACTGGCCAATAGAGGGTACTAGGGCGCCGCCCTGGTGGAGGGTGTGTCTTGATTTGTATTTATTTTATGTAAAAGAAACTTATATTTAACTACTTATTGTATTTTTTATGTTTATAATAATGATACTAATAACAATGTTTTACATACTGTATATATATATATATATATATATATATATATATATATATATATATATATATATATATACACACACACACACGTTTGATAGGTTTTTTTGTTTACACAGAACATCCAACATCCAAACTGGTCTCCTCCTCTGTGGCTCAGTGTCAGCTGCAGCACATACTCACTACCCTCGACTGTAGCCAATAGCATGGTTATCAGTCAAACCTTCGTAAACACACTATAGAGTGTAAAAAAACAGGCCTGCCAGCACCTGCAGTATCACGTGAGAGAAACTCAAGAGCCGTACACCTGACTTCCTGCAGGTAAATGAGATACATTGCAACTTAAGTATCCTTCTATCCTTCTTTGTGTTGCGGCTACTATTGTAGCCGCTCAAGATAGCTTCTCTCTCTCACTATCACCAACACACTAAGTCACTTGCACACTGAGCGCACTGTGATTGGCTGGTCACCCACCATTACAACTCCTGCTCTCCGGGCAGAAAGATTTTGAGTAAAAATAACTTTAACAAAACAGGCCAGGAGGGGGTCTATAGGGGGGTGAGGCACACAGACACTGACACACAGGTGTAGAGACCCAGAGATGATGATTGAGCAGGATTGTTCCTGTAAAAACTAACATTTTTAGGAAAATTCTGCATACTCTACCTTTAAGAAATGTTTATTGGAGGGTCAGTATCATTATAAAGTGCCTTTGGTGTCTATTCTATGTACAGTCTATGGTGTGTGCGCGCAGTATTCTGTTATTTGTGTTTGCCTTTTTTCTTTAGCTTTAATACTCATATCCTCTCAGGCCTACTGGTATAATTATTGTAAAGGTTGTGCCCAATAGTAGAGGGGTGGTTGTTGAAAACTGAGTATAGCAAAGCACAGCCCCATCTAGAATTTTTTTCACCAGCCTCCACTGCATACAGTGAAAGCTAAGAAAGTAAAATGAGGCTCAAAAAGCACATCCAGTTTTAAAACAGCAGTTCTTTGTGTTGGTTGTTGCCCTTCTTTCTCTTGCTGGTATCCATTCTTCAAGGCTAAAATTGAGGGCAGTGAAAGTTAAAAATAACACATGCTAACCAGTAAGTATCCACTTTTTTTGGAGGAAAACATAAACTTTGGAGATAAAGCTTCATAATTTATGCAGGTCTTTACTGGGTGATCTACTTATTCCATGAAAAATGAATTTTTCATGAAGAGTTTGAATTTTAGCATAACATCGCCAAAAAGGTTCAAACCAGTCTGAGCTTGAAACTCCCACAGACTGAGCCTGCATCCTGGTTATGAATCAGTGTTACTGTAAGCAATTTACAGAGAGTTAACAACCATGCCAGTCAAAAGTTTTGTCGCAGACTATTTCTCCATCTGATTCCAAGTCCATTTTCTCTGAGTCAGGCTGTGGGAGCTTAACTGGATCACTGCTGTGCTGTCTGGAACTGCTGTGGTCATAAAAGATGTACTTTTTTCACTTTTTTATTTAACCATGGATTTATTTGATGCAGTCTCAGCATGTTCAAACAACCCTGTGTCTTTAACTCACCATTAAGTTCTACAGTAACCTCCTTCAAATAGTGTTTATCATGCTATCCGCAGAAAACACACTTTTCTTACATATTGTTGTTCATTTTACTCACACTCTGAACCAAATGTGAAGATGTTTCACTTCACTCTCCGTGGTCTCACTCAGTGTGAGCAAAAGGTTTCATTTGTGATTTGGCTATTCCCCTGAAATAGGTAGTTTATCAGCATGTACCTGATAGGTTTTATTTTTCTTTTCAGTGCTCCTGTGAGCAGTTTTTTTTTTTCTTTTAATCTCATTGAGAAATAGACCGAATAAAACCAATGACACCAACAGAGCAAGACAAGACCTGATAAGACTGAGAAACTATAAGGAAACATTTTAAAGGGACAGATAGGACTTTCTAAGTACTTTTAATAAAACAGTCTCAACTCTCCAACTTGAAATGAGGCTATCAGCACTATTTAAACAATCAAAAAATAAAAAAACAAGTTAATCTCGTTTTCACTTATTGCATATTAATACTATATAGTATTAGTATGCAAAAAGTGAAAACAAGATTAACTTGTTTTTTAATTTTCTGATTGTTTAAATATTTTATTGAATTGATTATTTATTTGAGGTTCTGTTTTTCATGTTGATAAAATTCATTTTCTTCATATTTTCTGAGTATTATATATTTTTCTGGGTACTGAGTTTGAAATTTCAGTATCATGACAACCCAAAGTCCTGTAAGTTAGTTACTAGTTTTTTAGTTACAGGTGATTTTGTTCATAATTACATTTTTTTTTCCTCACTGATATGGCTGTACCACCAAAAAATGATGTGGTGAGTGTCTCTGTGGATGTCAGGTCATAGGAGGCTAAGCCACACTACAAACTTACAAAGTTTGCTTGTTGTCACATTTCAAAAAAACTACATAACTTGATAATTCCATTATCTCGTCCCATTGCATCCTGCAAAAAAGTTGTATTGTATAAAGAAAAGTAGCGATCTTCAAAAGGAAGATCTCCATTCATTTTTCCAAAACAAAGTGAAACAATCACATCTTGATTCATCACAGCAGTGTGGAGCAAGGGCTCATGGGAAGTGGAGTCTTTATCCTTAGTCCTAATGCTAGCTTTTCCCATAATTCCTCACAGCTACTTCAACTTAAATGAACTTATTAAGTTATTAAGTTATTTATTATTTAATTAGTTTACTGGATTAAGAACTCCTGTGTAAGGCTTAAAGAGGAGTGGTGAATTTGACTGTTAAAATGATGGAGGATGTCATATTTGTAGAAAAACAGACCTACACATTCACAGAACTTACCTGCACAGAGATACAACTGGCTTTGCCCATAATGAACACCATAATAAACAATATCCCAAAGTTACAAGAGTTTCAGGATCCATTCTGTTTGGACATTAGTCATAATGGAAGAGTTATCCCTCTGTAGGGGAACTAGAAGAGAATTTGACTGGTTCAAACTTCTCGTAGTATACATCACTCCTACACTCCTACACCTGACCAGTCACTTGAACTTCCATCAGCTGGGGAAGTTCAAGTGTATGAGATTGGTAACTGCAGCAGCCAGCTCTTGCTTTCTATCAATGCACTGTCACTTTCTCCATTTTTCTGACTGCCTCTCTTTATCCATTTCTGTCTCTCTCTCTCTTTCCTGCCTCTCCCCCTCTCTCAAGGCTGTTTCTTTGGCCCATAAATAGGCCTGTTGTAGGTGATGGAGAGCCTCTGAGGGAGACAGAGCACTTCGGCTGATTCCCGGAGAAAGGTAATGACAGGCCCCGTCAATACCCGGCGCTCCATTTACTACACAGCCTGTCTGCAGCACTAACAAGACTGGAGGCTAATACTCAGAGGACCCAGACCGTGTCCGTTCAGGTAATTCAACTGATGTCAAGATGGATGGTCCAAGATGTACTGATTACACGCCCAAACTTCTCACCACAAGCTCCAAATCCCTGGAGCTCGAGTTGGTAGGAGTTCAAAAATACTTCAAGTATCTGATTGATTATTTTTCAACAACCCTCAACACTTCATACAACAAATGTCTACACAACCAGATGAGGAAAGAGTTGTATTGCATATTTAATGTCCCTTTTACTATCATACTCCTTGGGTTGTTTGGATCCACAAAAAAGGATCTGCTTTTAGAAATCCAATGATTCTTCTCTAAAGAAGTTTCATGCATATAATTCAAAACTTTGAAATAATAATACAATGCACTATAATCCAGATACGTTTTTTTCTTCAGTAACTTATTGCAGTTTTTCCTCCTGTAATATGTAAAAAAAATTAGTGCACAGGAAATATCTCAAAGGTTTTACAATTTTAGGGGTTTCTGATCAATCCCAAGTTCTTTGCTACTTCCAAATAGCTGCTGACTATGTAGAATCTCCCAGACTAGACCATGTCCTTTTTCTTTTGATTTATGTCAGTAGACATCAGTTTATTGTTCAAACTAATAAAATGTATGGTTTTCTTTGCAAATATACACTCACTGTGAATTTGATGCCTGCAACACGTCCCTAAAAAGCTGTGACAGGAGCAACAAAAGACTGTGAAAGTTGCTGAATGCTGAACAAACAGCTGTTTGGATCATTCCACAGGTGAACAGGTTCATTAGAAACAGGTGAGTGTCATGATTGGTTATAAAAGGAGCATCCCCAAAAGGCTCAGTCCTTCACAAGCAAAGATGGAGCCAGGTTCACCACTTTGTCAACATTTCTGTGAGCAAATACTCCAACAGTTTAAGAACAATGTTTTTCAATACAAAATTGCAAGGATTTGTGGATTCCATCACCTCTGGTCCATAATATAATCAGAAGATTCAGAGAATCTGGAGAAATCTCTGCACGTCAGCAGCAAGGCCCAAAACCAACATTGAATGCCTGTGACTTTTGACCCCTCAGGCGGCGCTGCATTAAAAACCCACATCATTGTGTAAAGGATCTTACAGTGTGGGCTCAGGAACACTTCAGAAAACCATTGTCAGTTAACACAGTTCATCACTACATCTACAAGTGACAGTTCAAACTCTACCATGCAAAGACAAAGTCAAACATCAACAACAGACACAAACGCCGCCATCTTCTCTGGGCCTGAGCTCATTTGAAATGGACTGAGGCAAAGTGGAAAAGTCTGCTGTGGTCTGATGAGTCCACATTTCAAACTCTTTTTGGAAATCATGGACGTGGTGTCCTCTGGGCAAAGGAGGAAAAAGACCATCCAGGTTGTTCTCAGCGCAAAATTCAAAAGCAGCATCTGTGATGGTGTGGGGGTGTTAGTGCCCATGGCATATGCAACTTACATATCTGTGAAGGCAGCATTAATGCTGAAAGCAACACATGCTGCCATCCAAGCAACATCTTTTTCAGGGACGTCCCTGATTATTTCAGCAAGACAATGAAACCAAGACACAATCTGAACCTGTTACAACAGCGTGGCTTTTTAGTAAAAGAGTGCAGGTACTAGACTGAGCTGCCTGCAGTCCAGACCTGTTGCCCATTGAAAATGTGTGGGACAGTACGAAACACAAAATAAAACAACAGAGACCCTGGACCCTGGATTTTAGCTTCAACAATTAGTGTTTTCAGTTCCCAAACACTTATTGAGAGTTGTTAGAAGGAAAGGTGATGTGATAAAGTGGGGAACATGAACCTGTCCCAGCTATTTAGGAACATGTTGCAGGTATCAAATTCAAAATGAGTGAATATTTGTTAAACCCCCCCCCACAACAATAATGTTCATCAGACTGAAGAATAAATAGCTTGCCTTTTGAGTGTATACAATTAGATATAGGTTAAACTGTATTTTTTAACAGTTGGGTGTTAAAACTTATCATATTAAAGCATTGACTTGGTTGACTATGTTTATTACTTGCCTGGGTTTGGGAAATGTCTGTTTGAGTTGGAAATACTTAGGAATTATGACAATCTGGGTATGACTTTAAATTAAGATCAGTCAAGTCAGATAAGTGCATTACAATCTGAAAGAAGACTGACAATACTCTGGTGAAACTGTTTCACCTATGTTTGCTTATGTCCTTAACCTGCAAAAATCCATTCATCACTTCTTTATGTTCAGAAACATTTACAAAAGTGAAGAGTGAAAATAAAATTCTACTGTCATTGTGTTTTTGTCTCAACCAGACATTTCCAGGCCCCTTTACAGGTGTGTTTAAAAGAAGTAGAAATTGCACACATGCATAAAATATGAAAGAGAAACATGTCTGAGCTCTGACCTCCTCGAAGAGCTCCAGGCTGTATGTGTTGTCATCATCAGCAAAGTAGACGATTCCTGCTTGGCTGCTGTTGGCGTTGAAAGTTTCCCTCAGCCACCGAAGAGCCAGATTCCTCTGCATGGTGCCCCTGGGGATTCTGGGATCTCGTGTATCACCCCTCAGCTTATAGTTCCTGGGTGTCTCTACATTAAGGTGGGTATAGTTAAGCCCAGTTTCTCGGAGGAGTCTCGTTACTAGAGTTGTTCTCCTCTGGGAGTCCTCCACCAGGATCCAGTGCAGGTTAGGAACATGGAGGAAGGTGTTTGCCAACCGTGTCAGCTCCGCCTTCTGGACCGGACGGCTGTATGTGGGGGTGATGATGTGGATGGTGGGCAGCACATCGGACCAGGGTGGGGGCCGTGTGTACACATACTCTGTCCTCACCACCTCCACTATGTCCTTATCTGAGGCACAGTATTCCTTGGAGTCCTGAGCCTGGCCGCCGGGCTCCCTCTTCCCCTCCACGCCATCATCTGCAGATTTGGGGATAAGAAGACATGTAAGGCATTAGTGCGACCTTGGGCTGCCCTTTGTATATTTTCCTCAGGTGACTTAAACCCAATGGGGTAAAGTGTACCTGAGAGCCGGTGGTGGCGGACTGCAAGCCTCTCTGGAATGATAAAGATCTCTTTTACTAGGTGGTGACAGGCTGCAAAAAGTGAAAGCAGGCACTGTGAGAGAATAACACAGCTGATGGACAGAGAGACAGCGGGAGCAAAGGGATGACCGGCGTTATTCCCTCAACACTGCCTCAGGGCTTTTCCTCATAAAGGAAGAAAATGTGGGTCTGCTGGACATGCTCTCTTTTATGTTCAGACTTCAGCAAAGACACCATCAGCCTCTGCCTGCCTCACTCCACTCCCCAAGTTTACCATCAATGTGTTCTTTTCCTGCAGAAGGCTCAGCTTCAGGCCAGTCAGCTACAACCAGGACATCATCAGTTTGAATCTGGATCTTTGAAAAGATACTTTTTCCTGAATATAACTTAAATATTATGAACATAGTGAGGGGTCTTGTAGTTTGATTGCAGTTATTTTCAAGTCTTGGGGTCCATGGATATATTGGTATTTGGATTTTCTGTTCAGAGAAGGATATTAAAAAACAAAAAATGTGTTCTGTGTTTCATTTTCATTTTAAAATGAAAAATGAGCTTCAGAACTTTTTGTCTGTATCAGGATCAAGAACAGTTGATTTTGGTCGGTGTACCTTCTGTGCATTCCATTTCCAATTTTGATATGTAGTTTGGAAAACAAACAAGAAAATGAGTGTTTTTTCAGATTTATTTAGGTAAAAGATTTTAAAACAAACAAAAAGAGCTGTTTACCATTCAAATAAAGTCATGAAATTGAATTTTTTTTTCCTACTATGGATTTTTTATACTCCCAGATAAACACGGAGAATCCAACTTATGTTAATCCAGAATGTAAAAAATGCTGGATATTGTATTATCACAGGAGGAACTGGTGTACTGGAGCTTTTTTTCTGCGATAAGCACGTCTTTAGCATAACATTAGCAGGTTGGGTTGGTAGGAGCCTGAAGACCGGACTAGGTGGTTGTTACTCCAGCCCTTTGAAAATTTGATTCGAGAAATGATTGCTCAAAATCTCTCACACAAGGACGATTCCATGAATATTACAAGTTGAGTTAGACTAGCATCAGCACTATGACCTTCCTGAGATGGACCTTCTTCACTTGATGAGAAATTACGTACAGAAGTTACAGACAAATGATGATTTGTGTTATTTCATGCATTTTCATTCAATCAGATTATTCCAGTACACCAATAATGCAGTTTTTTATACAGTCGATGGTTTAAACAGACACAGAATATTTTTCATTTGAATTTTTTTACGTCCATTTGCCACAGTCTTTTACTGTTGCTATGGTGGTTGCTATGGACGCTATCAAACTGAAGTGAATGCACGGCTGGAGAAAGATAGAATGAAATACAAATGAACAAAAGAACAAAGAACTTGTTTTCATTCAAATTACATAAAATAAACTCATTTACACATGTATTAAAATGCTGCTCCCTGTGTCTGTCTTTGTTAAAGAGCACAGTACAAAGTACTTTGGGATGAAAGCAGGTTTTTAATGTGTAATAACAGGAACTTTTAAATGTGTTAAAGCTAATCCAGAATCATGACTTCATCTCTGCCATTTGTAAGAAACCGAACCGTATGAATATTAGATGAAAACTTGAGGAAGTTAGGAAATTTTTTTAGTTTTGCACATGGAAATAAACGCACTAGAGGATCATGACCTATCCAAGATAGCAACAACGCTGTTATGTCTGCTCCAATAGACAACGTCAGTCTATGAGGGGTCTATTTATTTTATGTCTATGGGTGGATTATTTTTTTTATTTCCAGGCCACGGACTGAGAAGCTTAAAAGTCGAGAATCAAAATTGAAAAACAGGAATTTGAGGCCTTTCCCCGAAAACTTAAAATTTTGAGACACAAAATGCAATAACTATTTTAAAAGTGGGTCATTGAATTAAATTAAACTTGTCCATATTTTGTTACAGTTATGGAAATAGAAAAAATGGCCCAAAGTTTGTTTTTTGGTTGCGTTTCAAAATTGGAAATAGAATGAATGAAAGGTACACGGACCGATTTTTGTCATAGTTTCAACAAATAATTATAATAATAATAAAAAAATGTAGGAAGACAGAAACAAAAACTCACTTGTCTTACACTTTTTGCGACTGGAAAAGGCCTTTTCAAAGTAAGACCGTGTATCAAGTGGTGCTGTGTTTCTGGCAAGAGCGCCAGAATATGACTTTTACTTATGATTGGGGATGGTACCTTTAACATTTGAATCGATGCGCTACTGATGCCCAGTACCTGGAAATTAGTACCAGTTCTCCATGGTGCCACAAACAAAAAACAAACAAATAAACAAACAAAAAATCTAGATTCTGCTATCATCATATTCTAGCCTATAAGTGACATGACCTGCAACTTTGGAAGTTATGGGGTAACCCCTTTAGGATAAAAATATCTCCTCTGATGGTCTTTACTCTTTTACTCACAGCATTTGCAGACCTGTTGCTACAGTCAGGAAGCTAAAGTAAAACCAAGCACCTCATAAAAACTAAAAATGGCAGTACTATGATAGAACTGCTAAATATTCATTATAAAGTGTCATATGAGAGACCACATTTCAGTGAAACCTCTAAATCAAAGTGCTCCCAAATATAATGCAATATTTACCTTTTTCTGGTTCCTTTCCTGAGATTTTTAAACACTTTGTGCAGAAAACTTGAATATTTAACTAAAAAGAGACTCTATTTGGTTATCTTTATGCTATCTCAGCAGGGGGCGGACTAACTTGTTCTTACTTTTGTCTGAAGAAACCATTACATCTGAATACACATGAAAAATAAAGTTGACTATAAGAAGAGACTTGCAGGTAAATGTGCTGGATCAGTGTTGGTGACACAAACTGAGTCACCTCAGGGGTCAAAGTGGTGACCAAGTTATTTTACCATGAACAGAATATGATAATTAAATCATTGAGATACTTAATTTCCTTTCATTGGACTAATGGTAATCTTTTGTCACCGTTCTGCCTGAGCACCATTTGCACCTCCAACATAAGGAGGATCTTTCTGCGGCGGATAGATTAACACAATCTGCTGATGGCCAGATGTTCAGCAGAGGCTGCCAGCCAACGTGCTGCCAAAACGCCACAAGCTTCTCTTTTAAGAGCATGAAAAAAGGAAGCTCGTATGCACAGCTGGGTCGAGTCACACTGCCAAAAATCTTTTTTAAGCCCCATTGTGTCTTCACTTAATCCCATAAGATATTAAAATCACTGAAAGCATTTAATCTTCTACACCTTTCTCATAAAAAGGAATTAAGAGGAGGGAACAAAATGTTTACCCACAGTGCCTTATTTTCTTTTCAGTCTCCCTAATACATTCCAGGTTTGCACATAAAATGTATCAATCATTTTTATTTTTCTCTTGCTTTGTGTTCAAGCTGTCTACAGTGTGTTTTTGTAAACTTGTTTTGATTGTCAGACCTTATACGTGTGTTTACGCCTTTGGAAAAGGAGGGCAAAGAGCATTATTGATTTGCTGTCTCCCTAATTTAGGCCTGTTTACTTTTCAGCACACTTGACATTTACACCGTTGGTTTATGATCTCAGAAAGGCTTATGAGTGTGTGTATTAATGACTCAGACTAATGTGCAACCATGGACGACAAACATTCTAAGAAGCTCAGCAAGCAGAAAAACCTTCAAATTCGATGAAACAAGCTCTGAAATTAATTTCCATGGTGTAAAATCCAGGGATATTAGGGTCTTAACAAATAAATGACATGCTGTTTTAAACCTCCATGCTGTGTGGTGAAGAATATAAGATGGAGGGCTGTATTAAATTATAAAACATGATTTTTTTAAAAACATTTTTCGAGTCATCAGCATAAGAGATTGATTCATATTGGACACAGCTAATGGACTTTATTGTACTTGTGAATATATTCAATTGGTTGAAAATGTCTCCTCGGTGCTGGGTAATAATAGTGTGTATGGTAATATTAACTTCCAAGTCTTTCTCATGCATATAAAAATGAACGCTGATGAGATGTATAATGACTGAATAAGTGTTGTTGAGCTCTGATGACGCCGATGGTCATGGTTTCTGAGTGGCTCCAAATGAATGACCTGTTGTCTAAACCTGAAGTGTCGTGTTAGGTTCGAGGACCCACTCCAAGTTTGATATTGCCTGTGAAGTGCACTGCCTACCCTTGCGAATGGCGAGAAGTGGAGCGATAGCGCTTTGGTGCCAAACAGTGATGAGTAACGTCCAGGGTAACACAATCAACACGATGGCAAGAATATCTCTTCTCTTCGGCATCTCCAGGATCGGTTATTTGGCTCAACATTACCTGGGGAGGAGAAAATAGACCAATTAGCACTCTGGGTTCCACAGAACAAATCTTTGACAAACTGGAAAAAAACATGAATATCAGAACTAGAGTTAATATTGGCATAAAAAAACACTCAGTCACTGCAGCGTGTGTATAATGGTCATCTGTAGCAAAATCAGGGTGACTGCAGGTTTTAGTTAAGTCAAATTTAGGACTTTTTAAAACCTTTTTAAAGCCACTTTGTATGAAATTTAAGACCAAAAACACATAAATATAGTGGATGGTTTGGGGATCCTGCTGCATTACAACCAAATCATAGTGTGTGTCACTTAATGAGACTCATTCATGTTTAATTTTTGACTGTTTATTGAACATAAAGTTGCTTATTGGTTAATATCTGTATGTAAAAGCGCAAACAGTGACCCATAGTCACAGACAGGCTTTCTAGGATGCAGATAAATTATATCAGCAGCTTGTTGGACAGTTTTCACTCTACATCTCCTTTGTGAAAAGTCCCACAAAAAAAACAAAAACAAATAAAATTAATAAAACATTAACAAATCCTGCCCTGACAAATTTAAGACCTTTGAGTAATTATTTAAGACAAGAATATATAATTTCAATGAATCTAAGACTTTTTAAGGCTTTAGTTTTATATACATGAATTTAAGACCTTATAAGACTTTCTAAGGATGTGTAGGAACCCTGAAAATGAACATGTTGGGGCCTTAACAACAGCAGAATCAGTGATAAACTGTCATTTAGGAAAGTAAAAAATAACACAAGGCTAACACAAATTGTACTATATTATACAGAAAGCTTTGTGAACACATTATTTCAGCCTGTCAGGACTGACATGATGGAGCAGGTAACTGTTTTTCACCTGAAGAGTCATGTTTGAAGATGTTTTAGAATAATACTGTCACAGCCAGCACATACAAGGTCAAAGCAACTGAAGGAGACCATAAAAAGAAGCTTTTTGCCAACTGGATGAGCTCATCTGTACCATCACTGAGGACGGGCAGTGACTTCATGCTTTCTGCAAAAAAAAAAAAAAAAAAAAAAAAATCTCTCCACCAGCCAAATGGCAGGATATGATGTCACCAGACTGCGGGTGGACTGTTTGGCAAATGTGCAGAGTCCAGAACATTTTTTTAGCTTTGAATCCTTTTGGAACAACCCAGTGCAGCACTGATGAATTAATATGATGTTGATGTATGAAAACATGCTAAAGTGCTGAGGCTAAAGTGTTCATTCAAGTCTGTTCATGTCCTGACTGAGAGATGAGTTGCTTGGCCTTGGGAGTCTCACAGGGTGTTTGTTACAGAAAACAAACACAACCAACTGGCCTGTAATTCTGGTTACAGCAGGCGATAATGGAGCTCATACAAAATGAATAACACATGTTAACACAGACTGAGAGACTGACCCCAGTTTGAACAGCACATGAAAGAAACAATAGTAGCTGAATAAGAGTTGATTTGGAAAGAGCCATGAGATTTACTCACACAACAATATTATTTTAACATTGATCTTCAATAAATAAATATTCAACCAACTATTTAGACACCTTTTACACCCTAGAGCAGTGATTCCCAACCTGTGGGCTGTGGCCCCCTGATGGGCCACGGACGTATTGGAAGTTGGCTGAAAAATCATGTCCGAAATAGTCTAAATTTTAATAGAGGATAATTATATAAAGATACAAATATACAGAATAAGTTTTAAAATGTCAAACTTCGGTTACAATTTAAAGGATATCAAACATGAAGTCAGGAGGGTGGTTGTTAGTTAAGAGGTGAACATAATTTCAAAATGAATACGATGCGTACAACCTTAAAAAGGTTCTGTACATCTTTTTCTGGGGTCAAGCTATGGAATAATCTAGGTGAGGAACTCAAGCCAAGTCCAAATATCCACCAGTTTAAAAAAATGTACAAAAATATATTGATAAGTAAGTACAGTGGCTAATAGCCATTTATCATTATTTTCAATGATAAAGGATAAGATGATAAATGTGTATGTGTTTATGAATATGTATAAGAGTAAATATGTGTGTGTATGCGCACGGATTGTAAATGCATATATATATATATATATATATATGAGTAAACATATGTATTGGTGTATGGCTATAGGTGCATGTGATTACAGAGGTGTAGGTACAGGTACATGTATGTATATATGTACTTATAATATTTATATGTAGGAAAGAGGTGAGAGTTAATAAGCTATGCTTCTACATACTCTTTTTTGAATAAGTCATTTCTTTCATTATTTCACTTAATTTTATGTTGAAATATTGTTTAGCTTCCTCAAAATTTATACATTCATCTATATATCATAGATCATATCATATATATCATATTATAAAAACTGTTTGTAGTTCTCAGGAAGCCCTGTGCGATTTGCATTTGCAAAAAAAAAAAAAAAAAAGAAAAAAGAAAGAAAATGAATTAAATGAATGAACATGTTCAAACCTAAAAATTGTATCACTGACCCAAAATGTACTGAGTTGATACATTGTGGGCAAATGGTGATTCTGGTTTGGGCTTGGCATCTGCTACATTTGATTTGATTTGATTTGATTTATTATATTTATTAATTATGATCATGGCCAACTAAAAGCAAGGGTAAAATACAATGAGTGATAATCAAAAATAAAGAAAAAAAAAAGACCACATCCTCAATCTGCATTTTCTTCTTTCAGTGTACACATGTTTGAAAAGGAGTCAGACGAAGTACACACTTATTGAACCCTGCCACTGTTAAATTTACATTATTGACCAGTTAGTACATTTTAGGTTTTATTTTATTATTTTTTGACTTGCTACAAGCAATTCAAACCTCATTTTTGCCTCTATATAAGTTGATATAATACATTTTCCTGGACTTATCATTAGACTGCAGCTCATATCAAGAAAAATAAGACACATTTCTACTAAAAATAAGACATAATGACTCGCTTGGATTTCAGTTTTTGCAGTGTATTATCTTAATTAGGTTACAGTTACTTCAGCTACACTTCCTCATTTACATTAAATTGAACTATTACAGACCTTTCCGCCCTCTTCAGGTCATTTTCCCTCCTCTTGAATGCTGCTGGCATTATGCCTGGCACTAAGTGGAAAACTAGGCTTTATTGTTGTATCTGCTCAATTAAACAAAGGAGAAAAAGACATCATGTGAGTCCAGGTGTTTGCCATTCAGATTTACACATGAGAGAAGCAGTCATCATTTCCCAGAGTAATCCTGCTCCCACTGCTGGGGAGGTGACAGCACAGAAAGGCTGAGCAACAATGCTACAAGACAATTATTTTAATTGAGCTCCACAAATAAATACAGCATTTATGCCTGAGCTATGGGCTGAAAATGGTGACAGTGTGACTGGTGCAGACACCTTTGCTCTGTCTGTTTGACGGGTATGGAAACAGGGGGTGAGATATTTTATAGGCAGTGTGTAAAAAGCTTTATTTACAGTGCAGTCTGTCAGAAACTCTATATGGCTGTTTGTGTTTGTGCCATCGCACAGAGACTGAAGTCACCCATAAGTCCCTGAATGAACTGTATGGACATTTCCCTGACAAACACATTGTACATGTTCACGTTTGCTGTGCAATGGAAAAATAGAGAAATTTATGATCTTCACACTCACAATCGATGTGAAAATGAAACCGTTGGTCATTAATGTCAGCGCACAAACGATCAGGTGTTGATAAATCTGGCTGCTGAAAACAGTCGTTATTTAAATAACTTGCCCCTAATGATTCAAGATTCAGCCCGCCTGACCAATGGTAACCCACGGAATTTACAACATGGAGGGACATAGGAAAAAAAGGAGATTTCTCTGTGCCGGAGATCAACGCCATAGTAACGGAAGTAGAGAGAAAAGAAGTTACTGTTTTGCAGCTGGAAAAGTGGTGTGAACTGTGATCACTGCAGCCGTCAGCAGCATGACTGTGACAAACCAAACTACAGCAGAGTTCAAACATTCATTTTCCTCATCCATTGTACTTTAATTAAGTAATTAATCTGTGGTATCTTACTTTTAGAAACTTCGGTATCATTAATTATTTCTGTTCAGGTCTCAAAACATAGAAAGATCTCTGTTAAAATGTTCGTCAGCTCCTAAAGAAGCTGGAGCCTGAACGTGTCACAGACAGAGGAGAGAGAGAGAAGTGAACCAGGTCTGAGTCAGTTTCAGGCAGAAGTAACAGGAACAGACAGAGCTGAGCTGTGTCTAATGCTGTGTATCTAACATTTTCCATATGTAGGACGGTGAAGTGTTTAACCTAAAAACTAATTTATTGACTTTATTTGTGTGATTTTGTAGCCTGGCCAATAACAGAGTCGCTTGTGCACAGTTACATGCGAGTAGACCATAGACTGTATAAAACATGGACGTAGTCTCCGTGACGTCACCCGTCTGTTACTGCAGCTCTGTTTTGAGGCTAAACGGCGGGCGCGGCCATATTGGACATGGGACGAGTGACGAGTGCCCAAACTCACAGCTATTGGGCGCCCGTCAGTCTCGTGATCTGTGCTGTGGCTCTGATTGGGTAAGCTCTTAGTCCTAATATCTTCCAAACGGCCGAGTTAGAAAAAAATTCACCCCCCTCACAGTGGGAGCCGTTAGCAAAATTAGCGATCCAGACGGGAGACAGAGTTTGTACCAGGCTTTAAATACGCCGATTTCGGCTCTGAAAATGGCCTTTTTCCCGTCTGCTAACACAGTACTTCCGGTGCTTCTGGAGCCAGCCTCAAGCGGTCACTGGAGGAACAGCAGCTTTTTAGCACTTCCGTGTTGTCTCATTTTTTCAGACCGGAGGTTGCCGCTCGGAGTAGACCTGAGTTTCATGCTTAATTTTACCACCAAAAAAGTCAATTGGTTATAATCAAATATGAAAGAACATCTTTTGTTACTGAATAGTCCACTTTTGCATACACAGCTCAGATTTATATGATAATACTGTTTGGAGTGAATCAGTAATCTTCTTGTAAATCCTGTGATCAATACACTTCTTAAAAAAATATATACTCTACAAGTTTGATCCAGCGTCCTCTAGATATTCTCTGCAGACTTTACTGTGGACGTAGAAGTGTTTTTAATCACTGTAAACGGCCTCTCTAATTTTTACAGTAAATCGTTATAGGAAACAGGATTTTTTTCCACGAAGAAATCAGCTGATAGCTTGTGCTGCTTTTTCATATGTGATGTATCTTACAAATATTGACAAAAGAAGACTACAATGGCTTTATATTAATCCGTGAACCTCTGTCTGTCCTTTAAAAATGCTCTGCACTCATATGATGTATAAATTCTCCATCACTGACTGATTTTCTTTGCTGAGATTTTAGCGTAACCTCCGCCCACGTTCAGATTCATAAATACCGACCTGTGCATGGATATGAGTGTACATCCATTCTTTGGATGTATGTATGTTTTATAAGTGAGGGTCACTGAACCCAGTAAACCAATAATCAAAAACCTGATATACAGCTCTGGAAAAAAATAAGAGACCACTCAAAATTTTTCAGTTTATCTGATTTTGCTATTTGTAGGTATTTGTTTTAGTAAAATGAACTTTTTTTAAATGATACAAACTAATGACAGCATTACTCCCAAATCCCAAGTCTTGTCATTTAGAGCATTTAATTGCAGAAAATGGAAAATGGTCAAAATACAAAAAAAAAAAAAGAAAGAAAAAAAAAGGTCACTGTTTTCAGACTTCAAATAGTGCTAATAAAAAAAAAGCCCACTGTTTTCAGACTTCAAATAATGCTAATTAAAAAAAAAGCCCACTGTTTTCAGACTTCAAATAATGCTAAAAAATAAATAAATAAAAAAAAGTTCATGTTCAATTTTAAACAACACATTACTTATGTTTCAACTTAAGAAGTATTCAGAAATCAATATTTGGTAGAATAACCCTGATTTGAAATAACATCTCTCATGCGTCTTGGCTTGTTCTCCACCAGTCTTTCACAGAGGAGAGTGATGACCACAGCAATTTCTTTTTTATACATTTCCTTGTTAAATAAGATTTGGTTCTGGTGATCACCTCATCAGTACCTTCTCAGGTAGAAACAGGTGTGCTAGTGTTGGAATTCAACAGATACTGCAATGGACTGACTGTCATATATGTGGAGATGCTGATTTCTGAAAACTTGCAGTGGTCTCTTAATTTTTTCCAGAGCTTTATGTGTCAACACAAAACAGCAGAATTGACACAATTCACTGGTTTAAACAAAACAACAGTGAGGAAATGTGTCTTGAGCAATTGTTTTTAACTTTCAGGGTCAGAGCTGTTGTTAGAAGGTAAAGTGGTCCACAGCATGGGAGCAGCCACTGCAAACACTGCAGTCACCTCAGGCTTTAATGAGAGTTCAAAAACAAAGCTTTGTTGTCCTCAGCGCTTTGGCTGGAAAGAGAATGTAGATACATCAGTTAAGACAGGTATAATGGTACCAGCCCATTCAAAACTCAAAAACCAATAATAATCTTAAACTGGATCCTGTAGCTGACATGGCGGCAGACAAATGAAGCCAGTACAAGTGATCTAGTTGTTTTTTTCAGTTCAGTAGATGAGCAGCCTGTACGTAAAAGTATGTTTTGTTACATCCCGGCTGGTGAAACGCCCTCATCTTTCCAGGTCCACACCTCTGTCTTTGGGACTTTGCTCACAGGATTTTCTCAGGAGTCTCCAACAAAGAGGGACTGATGACATCACTATGACATCATTTGTCCTGTTTCTGACAGAGCTCACACTGACTCAGAGCGTGCTTTCTTTTTTTGTGAAATAAGAACAAGCCCCATGTAAATATGTTTACACATAACAGATAAAAAAAGCTTGTGTCTTACCCACAGTTAAAACTGGATCATGGCACCAGAGTTGATGTGCAGCAGGAAGGACCACACCACATACTGGACGAGCTACGAGTGCTAACTTTCTCCATGACACCTCAGCCAACCATTTCCTCCTCCTTTGGCCCTGCTGTGTCCGCTCACACACACACACACGACTCTGGCTCCGGACCTGTGACAGAAAAACATTTCAGAGAATATAATCACTTTCACTCATTCTTCATCTCTTTATTTTCTTCCTATCAGCCTGTCGTCCAGAGTCAAGGGCAGTGAGTGAAGTTTGTGGACGGAGCTGAAGAGTCAAATGCCTTACAGAGATTCCTGCCTTGACCTTCATGAGCTGTGTGGCTGCTTGTTCTCTTCATTACCAAACATCAAAAAGCACAGGCTGAAACTGCAGCTGAGGAGAAACTGTGTCAGTAAAATAATGAAGCCTAATTTGAATGCACATTATTCATATTCACATGATGATACCCCCCCTCCCCACTCCCCGCTCCCCTCTCCCCACCCCTTCCTGATAAGCTGCTGCTGCTTTATAATGCTGAAACAAGTACAGTATATTTTAAAGAATTCTAACTTAATTGCCTTGAATATGATCTGCAGAGAAATAGACTGAGTGTTTTATGTCCTTTTTTTTTTCTCTGCATAATGTGGAAACTGGAAGAGGGCTAGTCACAACAGTACTTGCCAACAGTCTGGGGTGGGGGATGTTACAAAAATAAACTGGCATCATATCTTATTCAAATACATCTGAGGGAACGCTGCTTCTATGGCAGCTTATGCCTCAGTCAGTGAAGTCTGCGTGCTGCATCAGCTCCAATGGTGACGGCTGCTGAATGTTTCCAGGGGCTTTGAAACAGAGACTCATATAAACTGCTAATACGTAGGTCTGAGGGAACGAACAGCAGGGGGCCCAGACTCTTTTCACTGAGGCACAGTGCCGTAATAAAACAAGCAAATTTCTTGCAACCCAGTCATGCAGTGGGGGGTGTTTGTGCTTGGTGTGCACAAAAAATGAAAATCATCTATTTTCAGACTGCTCTGACTCAACGTCCAAATTCGAAATAATAAAGCACCGTGCGTATGAGGGAAGACATCAGTCGTGTGGAAACAGGAACAGAAGCTGAACACCACAAACTGTCCTTGTGGGTTAAAGTAGCTGCTGCAATGTTTGCCTTCTTTAACAGCGACAAGCAAATACTGCAGTACAGCACAGAGAGACACTGCTGCTGCTGCTCTGTTATTTTCATGCATGTAGACTCACAACGACATTGTTGTTTAACTGATTTATGTACAGTGCTCTCCTCTCCTCTATGTTGTGACAGAGCTGAACAGAATAAAATAAAGAACAGAACAATAAACTGACAAAACATCGCTTCCTCCAACAGGCCACAGCAGCATCAAAGCTCAAGCTGCCAAATGGAGGAGTTTGAACTCTGACTACCAAAATATAGAGCTAGTAATATTTGCCTGTGACCAGTTGTGAGCATTTGTAAATATTCACTGACACAGGATTGTGCTGATAACCATTTGAGCTGAGTTAAGTCTTTTAGTGTATTCCTCTAATCCTGTGTAAGGGAAAAATGAGCTTCACTCTACATTTCTGCAACTCTAGCCAAACTGTTTCACCCATTATTTATTTTCATTGAACCAGATAAAACCTATTGAGATTGAGATCTCTTTTACAAGTGTGACCTGGCCAAGAGGTCAGCAGCACACATCGTAATAAATAGAACATTACAACGGTAAATTACAAATGTATTGAAACAGCAAATTTTTGGGTAGTGCTTACAGATAAAGTGCTAGAAATGAATCGCAATAGTTTCATAAACAGGCACTGGTCCATATCCTGACATCTGTTCTTTAGCATGGAGCAAAAGGCTCCAAGAGAAACCAGTTGTTGTCATTCTTGACAACAGATGAGAAATAGTATGATGAGATGATGAGAAATGTTTTAGTGTCCTGTACAGAAGCCCTTGAAAGCCATACTTTTCTAGATTTTCTCCATGTCCACAAAATAACTCAGTTTTTTAAATGTATTTATTTATTTTGAGACAGCACCTTTTTTTTCTCACCTCAAGAAAACATGATGAGATAATATCTTATGCCACCCATCCTTCAATTCAACTTAGGGCTGGGAAATTAACTCCAAATTAGATTAAATCACAACATGACCTGCTGCAATATTGTAATGTCAGACAGTGCAATTATTTCTATAACCTGAAATGTGTCAAAATACCAGACGTATTTCTTTGCAGTCGTTTTATGCTCTACACCAGTGTTACTCAACCCTGCTCCACCAAAGGACAGAATTATTGAAAACTACGTTTGCAAGAGCAACAATCAAAGTAGTGAAAAGAGGCAAAAATTACAAGAAATAGTCATAAGAATAAGTTGAAGGTGGAAAGAGCGGTGCAACTGACATCGAATACACATAAGATGCGAAAACTAAAAGTAATTGGACAAGTTGCAATCGCAAAATATGGACAATTATTGCAATTAGGTTATTTTTTACGAACTCCTCAGCCCTGATTCATCTGTGATCACGCCGTGCAGTCATATCAATAGGAGTTTAATTTATGTTGTATGTTACAAGGCCATGTCTGTGATGTGTTCAGTGGCACCATGGAATTACAGGTTGTCTTGTAAAATGACCGATGCTACAAATCTGTGACAAATAATTCATTATCTTGAGAAAACCCCTGAAATTAACTTCTTTTCATGAGAACCAGAGCAAATTTATTGAAGGGCTGGGCTACCATACCCCTGAAACTGCCATAAAAAGGACAACATTTGTGGCAATGAGAAATGTCCAGAGAACTGTTAGAATCCATTGTAGTTGGTGGATGTGCTCCCTATCAAGAGGAGAAACTTCTTCAAGATCACTCAAAAAGTCCTCACCACGTTAAACATGTTAACTCAAGTGTGGTCAAAGTTACACTCTTGCAGCAGCACCTTCAAAGCCACAACCAAGTCAAGAGGAACTGTCGACAAACCCCCCACCTCACCTCACCCTCACCTATTCCACTTGTTTATGTCTTTGGCACCTAGCCTGTGCGATGTGGCAAGAACACACATCACACACCCGACGACAGAGCCGATGGCAGACAATGAAGCTTGACAGCCTCTCACATCAGCATGAGTTAACCAGCTGTGAAGAGAACACCTGCTGCTGATTA
>RPOG01006583.1:0-23005 GCA_008086565.1 Thalassoma bifasciatum | reverse complement strand
CTGCTTGGTGCCGATGAGCAGGTATGTCGGGCTCTGGTCTCGTGGTTGAACCACTAAGGTGCAGTGTGAGGAGAGGAAACCTCGACTTCCAGCTTCATAATCCTCGTCAGAGTCACAGGATCGATCCACCTCTTGAACCGACGCCTCCCGCATCTGAAGCTGACCCAGAGGCAGCTGAGAAGAGAAATGTGAGGAAATCGAACAAATACTGCTGGAAACATGAATCTATCCACATCTTTTATCATTTTCCAGAGCTATCTGCGTTCACATCTTGCTTGAATGCTGAATTATTCAAATAAAATCCTTTCAAATAAAAAGCAGAAAGATGGAACAGAACAACAAGTTTTACATACTTTGTCCTCCTGGTTACGGTAGTAGAAGAAGAGTTTTCCAACCAGAGAACACCACACCAGCTTAGAGTGTCCGTGTTTGACCTGAGAGAAAAAAAAAAAAAAAAAAAACAGAGAAAATTAAAGTCGCAAGTGGTGATAAAGGGGCCCTTGCTCCCGTGTGGCTGTCAGAGCATGTTGCAGCTGCCACATGTGCATAAGTTATTTGTATCTCAAAGACTTTTGCATACGGGTGCCACAGCATGAGCAGCAAGACTAGACTCAGTTACGGCCATGACTTCCTGTTACCAGTAGGGGGCGCCTTACTTTGTGACATACGTGGGCTCAGGCTGGGACACTCAACATTCATGTGCACTTTGGTCCAACATGATCCAACACTGTAAATAAGAGTAATAAGGGTTTCATTTTTCAGAAAAAATCATCAATGTTGATCGTCATTTGTGACCCAGCCATTTGAGATAATAACAATCCTTGTGTCTACTATACATATCTTTAGAAGTTGATCTGAAAATAACTGTAGGATAAGTTCATTGAGATAGCTACCTTACTGGAGTAAAAATTCCAAATCTGATGTGAAACTTCCAAACTTTTGATTCAACTTTCTCCGTTACATTTTATAGTTTTGTAAAGGTCGTGGCATGATAGATGTGCTCAAAAAATTTCATATTAACCAGAGTATGTAAAAAAATTGTCATTTTTGGCAGCCTTGTGTGGCCGCACCAATGACTGTATATAGAATGGACAGCTTGCTTCCGCCTGTCACCGTTCTACATTTTTGCAGCCAAAAAACCCCGTTTCTCTAGCCGCCATTGTGCAGCCAGAGTCTGCGCAGTAGAGAATTTCCTGTGGAGCCAAGTAAAAAAGAGAAATAAAAGTATTTATTTCTTCTTCTTCAGAAGGTTTAGTCTCTTTTTGGCTCTTTTTCGAAGTTTCTTATATCCCCGATAAAAACTACTCACGAACGGCAGCTGTCAACTATCGTAAAACGAAACTTATATCGCGGTTTTTAACGTCCAATAACTAATGAGAAACCAACTTCTCAGAAAAAAAAACACCCGAACACCATGCAGCCAGATGACATCGTCATACTACCTTAGCGTAAAGATGAGAGAAACGTTTCTACGAGGTATCGTAATTTTTTTAAGTTTTCCCGGCTCATATCTGGAATACATGGGGAGGCGGGGCTTATGACCTATACTGCAGCCAGACACCAGGGGGCGGGGCATCTGCTGGAGGCTTCAGTTTGAGCCGAACGTCGTTACGTGGTGGGCCGCACCCATAAAGATTATACCAATCTCTGAAGATATTATTATCGTCAATGTGTGAAGTATAAACATGAGCAATTCGAGGATGATCTGAAAAAAAAAACTGTGGGACGAGTTTGTTCAAATCCTATAAATGATCAAAATCCGACATCTGGGTCCGATTTCCGAACTTCCTGTTGGGAATTCGGTGTGATTAAAAGAGAGTTTTTTTTATAGGTGTAGGTATGATAGTTAGGCAGAAAAAAAAATTCAGACCTGAAGCTCAAAGTAGCTGATGGGGCTTTGTTGTGACAAGTGACAAAAACCATGGCAAAACTGACAAGAAGCAGCAAAAATTTGGAAAAAATTGGGTGAAAACTTGAGCAATAAACAGATAATAGCAAAAATTGGCCCAAAAGTGGTAGATCAAAGAGTGATAAATGACAAAAATGGCCAAAAAACAACACAAATTGGCAAGAAAATTAGGAGATAACTTGGAAAATGGTCAGAAGGCAGCAACAATGGGGCTTGTTCATTTTTTGAACACCAAAATCATAATTCTTTTGCTTTCCTTTGGGGGGCAGGACATAGTTTGGTGTAGATGTTTTTTTTTTAGCTAAAGGCCCACAATTAGGGGTTAAAGGCACAGAAAGAAACAACAGTAATCCTGAAGGTTTCAAGAGGAGCCTTTGCTGACCCTGCAGTCATCACTTGAGCCCTAAATATTAAGGGAAGTCACATGTCAAAGGAATAAATACGACTCTGTACTTCTGCTTCTTTGTCACTGGCTTGACAGATATCCATGGGAGAATTCCTACATTTGTCCCACAGATGTTGGAGGGGTTTCTGTTTTCAAAATAAAATGTAAAATAGCATTCAAACTCTGATCCCTTTCAGCTTTAATATCACCAGGAATGCAGCTGCAGAAAATAATAACACGCCCTCTTTCTGCGCAACGGATTGTTTTCAGCAAGTTTCAAAATATGAATGCAGCTGTGATGTCACTAAAAGATGCCATCATCACAAAGCCAGCTGTGCTTCTCCCAGAGAGGTCGCTGAGGTTAAGTATGTGGTGAGGCAGGATGACCCCCCCCCTCCATCTGCACCCAGATCACGTCATAACCAGCAGATCAAAGACGACGCTCAGGGAGGGATTTTGTTAAGAGGTGTGGGCGCCATCGTCTCAGTTTGAGGCTGTCTGTCATCTGTCAGAGCCATCACACAGCAGTTAGACGTGAGAGTGTCTTAATTTTACACACACAGGCTGTTTCCAGTGAAAGAAAGGAAGAGAGAGGAGGAAGAGATGTCAAGCATTCCAGCAGCTCGAGTCTCACAGCCGTGTCTCAACGTGAAGGAGGTTTTCAAGAATCTGCCTGAAGAGGCTTCTGTCAAACACCACCACCACCACCACCACCACTTTAGAGAGAGACACTTCCATGTCTGTCTGAGAGGACGCTGAGCCTGAAAAAGACATATCTCTGACACACACTTCAGGCCGGAAAGCTGGCTATCTCCCCCTCTTACATCAGGGGTATGCAGAGGAGGTGGGGCTGGAAAGTGTGGATCTCAAAAAGTAATTCAATCCTCATGATGGCTTCAAAAAAAAAAAGAATTTGCTGCATTAAAGTAGTAATTACAGCTGGGCAAGTAATTGCAAATTGAGTAAATCTGTTTCAGTATCTTTAACCTGTGTCATAATACCAGATAAACTCACCAGGAGGTTTTTTATGCTCTACACCAGTGTTACCAATGAGCCAAATAGTTGAAACATAGCCTTGCAAGATACACAATCTAAGTAGTGAAAATGGAAAAAATGACAAAAGCAGCAATAGAATAAGTTAATGTGGCAAAAAGATGGTCAAGAAGCAGCAAAGTTTGCAAAAATAATGGGAGAAAACTCAAGAAATAAACAGAAAATAGCAGAAAATGGTCCAAAAGTGGTGAAAAAAAAGTGAAAAGTGACTGAAATGGTCAAAACCGACAAAAATTGGCAAGAACACGCTCACAAAATTTGGAAAATAGTCAGAAGGTTTCAAAAGAGAAGATTGACTAAAAATAGCCAAAGGCAACAAAAAATAGCAAGAAAGTTGGAATAAAACTAAAAGTAGAGTCAGAAAGTGACAACAACTGGTACAAAAGTGGTGGAAAAAAAGTGAAAAGTGACCAAAGTGGGCAAAAAAGCAGTCAAAAAAGGAATGTCATTAGTTGTTGTCATGCCAGAATTACTGTTAATGTTCTATTCCAACAAAACACACAGGATGGGAGACCTAGCAATACAAACAGTCCAAGTGGTGAAAAAATGTCAAAATGTCAAAAAGCAGCAATAAAATAAGTTTAGGGTGGCAAAAAAAAAGTCAAGACGTAGCAAAAACTGGGAGAAAACTTGAGAAATACTCACAAAGTAGCAAAAAATGATCAAAAAGTGGTGAAAAAAAAGAGTGATAAGTGACCAAAATGGCCGAAAATCAACAAATGGGCAAGAACACTCTGAGGAAATTTTGAAAATAGTCAAGAAGCAGCAAAAGTTGGCAAGGAAAAATGACAAAAACAGTGAAAAGTGGTTAAAAAAATGGCAAGAAAATTGGAATAAAACTGAAAAAACTTGACATAAGAACGTATGGAAGTATGTGCGCAGTGATGGTTACATAGTTTGAAAAGGAAGTATACATTTTCATGTGTAAAAGGAGTGTAAATGTGGCTTTACTGGTCTATAACATATTGGAAGGAAAGGGGCCTCAAACACAAAGGTCTGCCCATAGTGCAGGCCTGCAGAGCGCTGGCTAATCAGAAGGAAGGTTTGTGTAGTGGGGGGCGTAGAAGAGCTAGATAAAATGAAGTGATTCAACCAGAAAGTAAAATAGGGGTTTTCTAAAACACCAGAGTAAGAAAAAGTGTATTTTTTGAGCTGTAAATCATGTAAAACTACCACAGGGGAACCAGAGGGACAATATGAGCCTACAAAAGCACAATACCCCCTCTTTAAAGGTTTTGACAAGGGTCAATGTCCAGGATGTCTTGTTGGAATACATTCATTGTTTCTTCCAGAATACTTAGATGATTAATGGTTAAGAAAATCTAATCAGAATGGAGTCAGTCAGCACTTAAAGCTATAGAGCAGCCGTTCCCAACCTGTGGGCCGCGGCTCCCCGGTGGGCCGTGAAAGTATTGCGAATGGGCCGCCAAATTCCCCAAAAAAGTCTGGTCCAAGTGAAAAATGCAAGATGCAAATAAACAGAATAATGTAAAGAATGTTAAAACTCAACCATGTTTAAAGGAAATTAACAATGTTCAGATATTCATATATATAAAAATAGTCCTTTAAGAAGGTGTGTTACAGCCAAATAGGTAACATGACCTGAAACTTAACAATGAATTGTAACAAGTTGTTACATTTTGGGGAAAAAGTTATGATGTTTTGGGCTCAGCATCTGTTATATTATTGAAAGATTTTAACATTTTGGGTTTATTACATTTTTTTTAATCACATTCTGGGTTGCTGTTACATTTCAGGTCATTGTTATGAATAACAAGGTATTTTATATAAACAAAGTAATTGTTTTATTATCATTTTATTGACTTAATTCTTGTTATTGTTTTTATGTGACTGACTGTAAGGCTGACTATGAAACATGTGCTGCTGTCTTGGCCAGGACTCCCTTGAAAAAGATTTTTTTTTTTGTCTCAATGGGAAAACTCCTGGTAAAATAAAGGTTCAATAAAAAAGTAAAAATATCCTTTGTACTTATTGGGTCAAAGGTGGGCCCCAACATTTTTGAGACTTAAAAGTGGGCCCTGAGTTGGAAAAGGTTGGGAATCACTGCTATAGAGTCATCAGCGCGGAATAGCTTATTCTGCACAATGGATGGACAGCTCTTACCATGGTAATGTACAAAAATCAAACATAAATCAAGCTTATGAAATTTTACAGGTGGTTATTCTCTTCCTCTTGGTCTTGAGCAGTGACGAGCTGGAATCTCCATCCAGCTAAAAATACTGTACTCGTGTACAAGGCCATTAAACTTGAACCTATCATTATAACACCACACGTGTAGTTAGTGACACAATGGAGCTCTGCAGAGGCACAGACTGATTTTCTTACTTTTGGAAATAACCAAGCTTCTGTAAAGCCTCAAAAAAGCAGCTTACGGATCTTTTAGTGCCACTGATACAGCAAACAGACACTTTTACAGAGCTTTTAATTGACTGTACATCACGACGTCTGTCTCCTGACCTTTGTAAGCCATCCTCTGGTGGTGGGTTTAGAGGTGGTCTCCACGGTGACAGGACTGCTGGCCTGGACTTTGAGTATGTTCTGCAGAACCCTGATCCACTCTTCCAGGATGTTGGGTGAATCTGCGGTCAGATAGAAGGTCTTCTTCTCCGTTATCAGCTGATGAGACACAAAAGGAAGAGGAATATGGGAGAAAGGCTAAGCTAAAGCTGAGATAGTATCAGACTGTCAGAGGAGATCAGAATCAGCCTTTCCAAGAGCCAGGAAAACATTCCAGGCCAGTGTTATACCTGATGTAATTTTAAGCTGCTTCTCTGGTATGCAGCAGCAGCAGCAGAGCTATAATAAGACACATTCTGAGTCTGAAGCTGCTTGTTCTCTCTAACTTATGTCTTTGAGTTTTTCTTATTCAGTGTAAAACTGTCAGACTTGAAAATAGTAAATTACAATTTTAGTTCATTACAAAACTTGCAGAAAGAAGTGCAACGTAACTCAAACTCTCCTTTTAAGAAGGATCCTCTTATTCAAATATGAGCTGTTTTAAGAACCTCTGCTAAGGGGTTAGGGCTGCACGAGTTTGCAAAAGTAATGGATTTGCAATTATTTTCCCAGTATTGCAATCGTGAATTTTGTTTTTTGTGCAAAAGTTTTCTAAGTCCCGCATCCTATGTGTTTTTAAACATTGCTGGGAATGAACATTGACATTAATCATGGCAATAAAACAACCCATCATGACTGCTTTTTGCCCATTTTAGTCACTTTTCACTATTTTTCTACCACTTTTGAACCATTTTTTGCGACCTTCTGTCTACATCTTTGTATCATCCCAACTTCCTTGCCATTTCTTTAACCACTTTTCACTGTTTTTGTAACTTTTCACTTTCTCCATTGACTGCTTTTTGCCCATTTTAGTCACTTTTCACTTTTTATTCCACCACTTCTGGACCATTTTTGCTACCTTCTTACTTTTTTTTTGTTTTATCCCAACTGTCTTCCCATCTTTGTTTTTTTCCTTTTACCATTCCTCACTGTTTTTTGTCGTTTTTTTCCCCCAGTGATGCTGCCTTTTGACTATTTCCCAAGTTTTGTCAGAATTTCCATGCCCATTTTTGATGGTTTTTGGCTATTTTAGTCACTTTTCACTCTTTTTTTCATCACTTTTGGCGCAATTTCTGCTTCTTTCTGGGCATTTCTCAAGTTTTCTCCCAATGTGTCATACCAATTTTTGCTGCTTCTTGAAATTTTTTTTGCCACCTTAAACTTACCATTACTTCTGCCTCTTTTCATTTATGTTACTTTTGTCTTACAAAGGTTAGTTTCAGCAACTTGGCTCATTGGTTGAGCAAAGTTGAGTAACACTGATGTAAAGTGTAAAAAAGTAATGGTAAGTTTATCTGGTATTCTGACACAGGTTAAAGAAACATTGCACTATTTGCGATTAGAATATTACAAGGGGCCATATTCTGATTGAATCTAATTTATGATTAATTGTGCATCCCTACTCAGGGGTCCAAAAACTTTAGAAACTGAAATAATTTTCAGCCAAATTCAAGACATATAAAGCAAAAGAATGATCAAATATTTAGCATAATAGTGTTTCATATTCGCTCATTCCTTCCCTACCCTTCGAGTTCAGCTCGATCTGACCCTGAGGTTTTCTGATGACGTCGCTCTGCATTCACACACAAACGATTTCTAACTCTCCACATTTCTTTAACATGTTTAGAAACTGTAACTACATTGTCACTGCTGAGTTGCTAAGATGATACTTGCACCTTCACCTGCAGACATCTTCCACACAAACACACAAGATTTTGAAGCAGTCCTGCAGTGTTTTCTGTGCAGAGAGTAAAACCTTAGAAGGAAGCAGAAACACTCACAGGAGACTTGTAGTAGAGAAGTAAGTGTAGTAGCCTTGCAAGACAAACAATATAAGTGGTGAAAAGTAGCAAAAATTACAAAAAGCAGCATTAAAAATCAGTTTTATGTGAAAAAAAAATGGTCAAAAAGAAGCAAAAATTGGGACAAAACTGGTGACTCCAAAAGTGGTGAAAAGAGTGTCAGAGACTGAAATGGACTAAAAAAAACAACAAAAATAGGCAAGAGCATTCTGAGAAAACTTGGAAAATAGTCAGAAGGCAGCAAAAATGGTGAAAAAAGTGGAAAAATGGCAAGAAAGTTGGGATAAAACTAAATCAAGAGTCTGAAAGTGACAAAAATGGTCCGAAAGTGGTGAAAAAAAGAGTGCAAGTGACTAAAATGGACAAAAATGAGCAAGAATATTCTTAGAAAACTTGGAAAAAGTCAGAAGGCAGCAAAAATGGGGGGAAAAAGTGACAAAAACAGTGAAAAATGGTTAAAAATAGCCATAGGCAAAAAGAATGGCAAGACAGTTGGAATAAAACTTAAAGAAGAGTCAGAAAGTGACAAAAAATGGTGCAAAAGTGGCGAAAAAAGTAACTAAAGTGAGCAAAAAGCAGTCATGAGCAGCAAAACAAAATGTCACTGGTTGTTGTCGTGCCAAGATGAAAGTCAATGCTCATTTCCAACAGCATAATAGTGTTTCATCTTCGCTCATTCCTTCCCTACCCTTCTTCATGCTTATGTGGAATATCATACAACGCCCATAAAAACGGACACAACAGCTCGAGCTTTACTTCCTGCACCAAATCATTTCAGACACAAAATCTTTAAGCTCATCTCCGGTGTTTGAAATGTTTTCTGCTCACCTGAAATGTCTGTGCTCCTTCCCCACGAACGATACTGCAGGATGAGTTCAGCTCGATCTGACCCTGAGGTTTTCTGATGACATCGCTCTGCATTCACACACAAACATGAAAAAAAAAGATTTTTAACTCTCCACATTTCTTTAACATGATTAGAAACTGTAACTACATTGTCATTGCTGAGTTGCTAAGATGATACTTGCACCTTCACCTGCAGACATCTTCCACACAAACACACAAGATTTTGAAGCATTCCTGCAGTGTTTTCTGTGCAGAGAGTAAAACCTTAGAAGGAAGCAGAAACACTCACAGGAGACTTGTAGTAGAGAATCTCTCCGTTCCTCAGGATGAACCAGCGACGCTTCCAGGCTTTAACCTGACTGCCCATCTTCAGCAGGTAACCAGACTTCTCTAACATTTCCTGCAAACACAAACAGCACAGGAATCATTCAAACAGCAGCCGAGTCGGACTGAATTTGACTTATTAAACATGTTGTATTATTAAGTTTTTGCATCCCATGAAAACTTAAATTTGTTGGCCTGACGGTGATTTTTTGGATCAGAAAACCACAATGTTTGTTGTGTTGCAAACTACTTCACAGCAGTTATCTGAACTACCTTTATTACGTTTGTTGAGTAAAGTTGGTCTCATTTCATAAGTTAAGTTACAAAACTTCAAATCATAAGTTTGAGGCTGTAACTTAATTATTTGAGTTTGCCTCAGCAAAGAACGGGGTTTCCAACTCAAGTATACAGGGGTCTTCATCTATATTTTCAATTTCCCATCATCTCTCCTGTTCTGTAGATTAAAGTATCATAAATAAAAGTTTTTTTTTGTGTTTGAGTGTTGTCTCCAAACTACACAATCTGGAGAGAAACATCTATTTACTTATCTTAAGTTATATCTGATTTGTCCTTTTATTATGAGTATATTTTATAATTATCAACATAATTTCCTTTAATGTATAAAAATGTTTAGACTATAGGAGAATGTTAATTGACGTATCGGTTTGTTTTAATTTCTTTTTCTGTTTTTATTGTTTCTTGTCATTGTTATACATTTGTTAATTGTTGTTTTATGTTTTTTTTTATTTACTTGTTTTATTCTCTAACCTTTCTATTCTTTCTGTGTAGTCATAGATACTCCCTGGTCACTTTGGAGTGGAGGGTAATGTGTGTTGTACTGAAAAATCTTCAACAAGGAATATTTGAAAAAAATACCTGTTTTACAGTTGCTCAACTGATAATGAGTTTATTAGTTAATAACCAATAAATCAGTGGTTTGTTGAACTCAAAACATTGAGTTACACTAAATGTGAGTTATAAGTTATTTCAACAAAAATGTATTATGTGGTTCAAACTCAAGATTTTTAAATAGCCTCAAAACTCAAAAATCCAGTGCAGACAGTTGCCTTGAAATTTTGAGTTAACACAACTTTTCTGTTTTTACAGTGATGTTGATTTCTGTTTAACATTTGCAGGTAAAAGTTTTAGGACTTCACTCACAGGCCCAGTGCTCTCACAAGAATAGGAGGAGGTTCTTTGGACTTTATGCTCTGGTTCAGAGTAGTCACTGTCCAGGGAGTAGGCATCAGGAGGAATGGCATAATCACTCTCTGAACTAATGGAGGACATGGACACACCTGGAAAAATAAATATGTCCAGATTTTAAAGACAGAAACACTTCCAGGGAATGTCTCTGCTCAAAGATCTGCTTTAAAAACCATGAAGAAGATGTGCGTTGTACCTCTCTTCACAGCGCGAGGACTCCCAGGGACACTCCCCTTCCTGTCTGGGCTCAGAATCGAGGTTCGTAAACTCGCCAAAGAGCTGCTGTCGTCCTCAGAGCCAGAGTCGTTGTCCGGCAGAGGAACGCTGCTGATCTGAGTGGCTTTCTAAAACAAACGATAGAAAAAGGTTAACATAATTTCCACGATTCTACTTCCACAACTTTTATACATGGTTTCAACACAGTTTGCTGCATTTAAAGGAGAGAAGAAAACAATCAGCTCCATTATTGATTTAGGAAGAAGAATGTGTCACTCACCCCTTTCAGTGTGGTGTAGACTGGTACGTTAATATTCTTATAGATCAACTGGGTGAACGGACCTGCCGCCGGATACTGTGGTAAATTTGAAACTGAAACAGACAAGAAAAATACAATTTTATTTGCTAAAAGCTAAAACAGCAGAGGGGTAAATGCCAGAACAAATGCATACATATACAAAAACTGTCCGAAGAACTATGACTTTTCAGTAACAAAGCAAGTCCATTCATCAACTCTTAGACACTAAATACATTAACACAAGTTAAAGAAAGTGCAATAATTTTAAACCTGTGTCAGAATACCAGATAAACTCTTTTGCAGTAGATGTTTTAGGCTCTACACCAGTGTTACTCAACCATTCTCAACCAATGAGCCAAATTGTTGAAACTTAACATTGCAAGACAAACAACATAAGTGGTGAAAAGTAGCAAAAATTACAAAAAGCAGCATTAAAAATCAGTTTTATGTGACAAAAAAAATGGTCAAGAAGACGCAAAAATTGGCAAAAAATTGGGAGAAAACTGGAGAAATAAACAGAAAGTTGCAAAATAATGGTCCAAAAGTGGTGAAAAGAGTGTAAGAGACTGAAATGGACAAACAAAAATAGGCATGAGCATTCTGAGAAAACTTGGAAAATAGTCAGAAGGCAGCAAAAATGGTGAAAAAAAAAGTGGAAAAAAACAGTGAAAAGTGCCATAGGCAACAAAAAATGGCAAGAAAGTTGGGATAAAACTAAATCAAAGGTCTGAAAGTGACAAAAATGGTCCGAAAGTGGCGAAAGAAAGAGTGCAAGTGACTAAAATGGACAAAAATGATCAAGAATATTCTGAGAAAACTTGGAAAATTGTCAGAAGGCAGCAAAAATGGGGGAAAAAAGTGGAAAAAACAGTGAAAAATGGTTAAAAATAGCCATAGGCAAAAAGAATGGCAAGACAGTTGGAATAAAACTAAAAGAAGAGTCAGGAAGTGACAAAAAAAAGGTCCAAAAGTGGCGAAAAAAAAGTGACTAAAGTGAGCAAAAAGCAGTCATGAGCAGCAAAACAAAATGTCATTGGTTGTTGTCGTGCCAAAATGAATGTCAATGCTCATTTCCAATAAAACACACAGGATAGGAGATGTATAAATAACCGCACAAAAAAAATCATAATTGCAATACAGGGAAAAATAATCAATTAAATTCAAGTCAAAATGACCAATCCATACAGATTTTCAAACAAATCTACGAATCCACAAAGGGGAATATGTCATTATATATATATAATATAATCTACACAAATTTGAAGCAGAACTCTCAACATCAGTTTCACCAGAGATCAAAATACCCCAGCAACATTTAGGTTTGAACATGAGAAGAAGCTGAGTAAGCTACAACTTAATCCACAACAGCGAGTTGGCAGTCAGCTCCGTGTTTCTGGCAGAAAGAATATTCAACCGTCAGAGAGCTGTCAAACTTCAGTGTGAGCGAAATGGGTGATGTCGAGACAGAAAGCACAGCGGTAATTACACCCAGACCACGTCCTTTCATCACAGCTGATTAAAAAGCAACCTCTCCCTCTGCTCCTCTTTAACCTCTACTCTTCTGCTCTTCCTCAGCTCGTAGAGAAGAAAGAGAAGAGGCTGAACATCCTCTTCAGAGCTCACACCTGTGCAGGTGTGTGCAGCCTCAGGCAGGGAGGGAAGTGACATCAAATGTGGCAGTGACAGATCCAAACAACCACACACACGCGTACACACACACATCAGCTGGTTTAGACACTAGGGTGACCATACGTCCTCTTTTGCCCGGACTTGTCCTCTTTTAAGAGCCTGTCCGGTCGGGGTTTATAAAATCCTTCAAATGTCCGGGTTTTTGATCTTGCCTAGCTTGAGCGCGTCACAGAACAGTGTATTTATCATTCACGTTGAGTGGTTCCTTTAGAAACACGCTCTGAGAGGTGGAGTTTGAGCCAAACCCCGGAACATGTATTCATTCATTCAAAAATCAGAGGCGCTTCACGCTCCACTCTCACTCACTCACGCTGACAGGCAGGTAGGCACACTGCCAGAGAACACTCCAACAGAAAGAAAATGCCGAAACGCAGTGATGAAATGTGAAAAAAAGTTCCCCTGTTTTCGTCCGGGTCGGGACAAATGGGAGGCAGAATGTACAGTCTGCAAAGCTGGAACTTATGTCTCTGTGGCTAATAATGGTCCCAACGATCTGCAAGCTCATATCACCACAACAAAACATTGAAGAATGGGCTACCTCTGTTTTTTCTTAATATTTTGAGACATTATTTCTATATTTACGTAATTGATGATTGGGAGGTTATCTTGAAGAATGGTTCTCTACCTCACTTTTCCTAACTAAGGTGTAAGAATCAGACTTAAGAGAGATGATTATTCTTATTTTGTTGAACATCTGAATACTTGTGTTCCTAAAGAACTTGAGTCAATAGCTATTAAAGACTAGAGCATGCCATATTTGCATGTGACTGATTACATTGTTCAGGAGAATTGCTTTAAAATAATAAATATATTATTTATAAAGCAACTGTTTGTGAGTGTTTGGGCTATTTCTCAGTATATCCAGGTAAAGTGTTCTTTTCTGGGGAATTCAGAATATTTGTTTAACTGAGTTAGAAGCACAGAAAGCCCCATGACCCACGCAAAACCCCTAAAAATGTGTGTGTGTGTGTGTGTGTGTGTGTGTGTGTGTGTGTGGGGGGGGGACTCAAAATATTTCGCTGGAAGTGAGTTATCTTTCCAAAGAAACAGAACATGGTCACCCTATTAGACACAGCTGAAGGACACATCACTTCAAAGTACAGACTCGTTTCCCAAACATCCAAGAATATGACACACACACAAAATTAGACACTACTTTTCATTTAAATACAGCTTTTCCTGTGAAGAAACTATAAGAAATGGTTCAATCTATAAACATTATTAGCCTTTACACCCCAGCTATATTAACTTAGCAGGTAATTGTCAAGTTCCCAAGAAATCTCTGATTCAGGATTTTCGTCTTCTAGTTTTACTTAAGAAGCTGATAAAACTGAACACACAAAGAAATGTACATCAGTCTCTCATAGAGTTGTTCCGATAACGATACCAGTATCAGAAATTGCACTGATAGACCTGAAAATGCTGGCATCAATGTCGGCAACTACTGGAGTCCAGGCACCGTTACTGATACCACATAATTTATTAAATCAGAAATCTAACGTTTAGCTCCTTCAAACTCTGACACAGTCTTCTTCGGCGTCTTAAAACAGTAGCGCTGTGCTACTGAGAACATATGCACACATGTACAAAAACTGTGTCCAAAGAGTTATGGCTTTTTAGTAACAAAGCTCAGTCACAATGCTCAGCATTCAAACATTCTGCATTTGCTGCACCCGCAACTCAAAAATGTCAAAGTGTAGACTCGTGGCCAATGACTGTGTATAGAATGGACAGCATGCTTCCGCCTGTCACCGTTCTACGATTTTGAAGCCAAAAAACCCCGTTTCTCTAGCCGCCATTGTGCAGCCAGAGTCTGCGCAGTAGAGAATTTCCGGTGGAGCCAAGTAAAAAAGAGAAATAAAAATATTTATTTCTTCTTCTTCAGAAGGTTTAGTCTCCTTTTGGCTCTTTCCCGAAGTTTCTTATATCCCCGATAAAAACTACTCACGAACGGCAGCTGTCAACTATCGTAAAACGAAACTTATATTGCGGTTTTTAACTTCCAATAACTAATGAGAAACTAACTTCTCAGAAAAAAAAACACCTGAACACCATGCAGCCAAATGACATCGTCATACTACCTTAGTGTAAAGAGGAGAGAAACGTTTCTACGAGGTACCATAATTTTTTTAAGTTTTCCCGGCTCATATCTGGAATACATGGGGAGGCGGGGCTTATGACCTATACTGTAGCCAGACACCAGGGGGCGGGGCTTATGACCTATACTGCAGCCAGACACCAGGGGGCGGGGCATCTGCTGGAGGCTTCAGTTTGAGCCGAACGTCGTTACGTCCACTCATTATACAGTCTATGCTCGTGGCTGACTTCAGCAAAACTACGGCAAGCTCAAAGTTCCAAACAATTCAAAGCATTGACCCACTTAAGTCAGTAACATACAACAGAACAATATATTAACGTCACCTGACGTGCGATTTGTACTTATTTTTCATTACCTACGTCCAGAGATATCTAAATCCATTAGCTAATTTCATGTTAATTTCCCTATTAACTCAATAAAATGTTGTTGATGCAGAAAACCTGTAAAGCTACTTCTTGTACACAGGAAATTCACAGGAGGGAGTGACAAGGGAATTGATAACAAATCATATTGATAAGCCATTGAAGGATGCTGAATGTGTCAGTCGTACAGTAGATAATCAGTTTATTTTGTTCTGGTTTTACTCACTCCGTCCCAGGCCTCTGGCTCCAGGTCCGGCCTCTGATACTCTCATTCCCGACTTTGCCACAGCATAGATCCGACTCTCCTGCAGGGATAAAAAAAAAGACAGGTATAAGCCACTTGAGCTCATTCGGGCATTTATTCAATAAAACTGAAAAGAGCTTTCAGAATCATCCATAACACTCATTTTCAGTCACACACAAATGTCTTTTTTTAGTTCAAAACTTTAATTTTTTTTTTTTGACTTAGTGGAATATAAAACAGCTCAACTGTTAAACAAAGCAAGAAACAACTTATTACCAAAAAATATTCAGAAAATCTTCCATAACTTAAGGGGAAATTGAAATCTAAAGGTGAGAAGTTTCTGTGTCACAGTAAAAGGAGTTAAACTGTCGTCAAGACTGAGTCCTGAATCAAAACAAAGTTTGAGTAAAAATCTTTTTAAAAAGAGACTCAAAGAAATTATCGTTAAGATTTATAAGGTATCTTTTATAAGGCATAGGTAAGACAGTTTGTTGTTGTATTTATGATCTATTGTGCATTGAACATGTTGCTAAATATTGGTTAATTTTGTGCAATGACTTCAAATAAGAATAAGTACAATTTAACGAGGGAAGGATTAAATGAGTGTGTACTTCTTATTGAAGAGAGCAGAAGAAAATTCAAATTTATGATACTGTCTTGTTTTGTTTTTATATTATTTCTTTTTTTAATGTTGATTCTCACTTATTGTATTTCTTACTGTTTTCCTTCCTTTCCTTTTTTCATGCTTTTAGTTTGAAAAGTTCAAAATAAATAAATCAAATCAAATCAAGCTTCAGGAAGACAGATCAAACATTCGGTTAAAAAAAATCCTCTCTGATTAGATTCCAAAACACCCGTGCTTAGCTTAACATCTTCATTGAAAATGTAAAAAGTTCAGGTATGAGCGCTGATTTAACCCTTTATAGCCATACGCATCATATTTGATACACGAACCCAAAGACCTCTATCTCATCAAAATGATAAATAATTTCTTTAAAAACCTGTTAAAAATATTTTTAAGAACATATTCTACCACCTTGCGGGTTGTCACATCACTACAGTCGGCTGAAGTTTAATTTTTGCTCTTTTCAAAATCTCATGAAATCATCCACTCAAATATTTTCAGGAAAATCACTGTTTGATTTCAAGAAGTTGCAGCAAGAATGACATAGAAATAGTTACTTTTTTTAAAAAAATAAGTGTTTTCTGTATGAAATAAATGCATATTACCAAAAAAACTTGAATAAAATAGATAAAATAGTCCAGAAAAGTATCAAATGTGATACAAGAAATATATCATGAATGAAATGATAAAGCAATAATTTTTTGTGGATTTTGTTAAAAGGGTTAAAAAACATCTCAGTTCCAAAAAATTGGAAATTTCTGACAATTTTTTTGATAGTTTGGACTTGAAAAAGTGCAGATATGACACACAGTGTGAAGTAATGTCGTTCTCTCATACCCATGAAGGAAAGCGGTGCAAAGGAGGCGTCGGCGGCTTGAGAACCTCAGGATCCAGCCGCTCCAGTTCTTCTGCCAGTCCCACAAAGGAGACCCCATCCTGGGCCGTCTCTTCTGGTGCAGACCCCTCCACCACCCCCTCCATGCTGTCAGAAAGCCCGTCATCGATGTCAGTCTCCTCTACCACCTGAGAGAAGGGCAGAGTGACGGTGCTCTTCAGAGTGGAGGAGGTGGACGACGGCGTCATGATGTCGATGTTGACGTTGAGGTGGTGGAGTCGGTCCAGGCTGGGCTGCGGTTGGCTGTAGTGCTTCTTCACCAGCTGGATGCTGTCTCTGGGGGTAAGCGGGGTCCGAACTTTAGGTAACGTCATGCTGGTGCCTGACAGGTGAGTCTGTGGGTTGGGGAAAGGGTTGTTGGTGGAGGGGGAGCGTGACAGGAGCGGACTTTTTGGTGTCACTCTTATCGGAGGTTCGTGTCCGTGTGCCATCTCGTAGGCGGAGGATGAAGATGAGGAAGAGGAGGATGAGTGGAGGCAATGAGAGCGGAATTTGCTGTTGAGCTCGTCAGAGGAGTTGTCTCTGTCTGAGCCTCCTGTTTGTGCCTCTTTACCCGCTGAGAGCTCTGGTCCACTGACAGAAACAGAACCAGGACCCTCTCTGCTCCAGCTCTGAGAGAGAGCATCATGGGATATGAGGTCTCCGAGACAAATCCCCTTACTGCACTGTTCAGGAGTCTTTTTCACATCTGAGGAGATAAATCACAATCTTTTAGGAAGCTTTTCTAATTCTTTGAATAAAAACTGCCAACTTAATGTCACACTGCAAAAACTTATAATCTTCCCAAAGTATCTCATCACACTTGATACAAGACAGAGTCACCAAAGAGAAACATTTTAGACAGACTTTGGGACCTGTTTCTAGAGCAATCATCTTGACTATTTTGTAAAGTGAAACAGCCTTGGAAATACAAAGAAATCTTGAAATGAAATGTTGGATTTAAGCTATACTCGTTAAGGGGAACCTTGAAAATAGCTGGGAAAACTAATTCCACACTGCAAAAACTGAAATCTAAGCAAGTTATTATGTCTTATTTTAGAAAAATTTGTCTTATTTTTCTTGATTTGACCCTCATTTACCAGACCAGGTCATAAAAATGTCTTATTTAACTCTCAAAGTTTCTTGAAATTAGAACGATGTCTTAAAACAAGAAACTTTTTTCTTACCACATTGGCAGATTGTTTTTTTTTTTACTTTTAAGAGCAATTCAGACCTCATTTTTTGTCTTTAAACAACTTGAAATGAGACATTTTCCTGGACGTATCAATAGAATGTGGCTCAAATCAATAATAATAAGACAAATTTTAATAATAATAAGACATAATGATTTGCTAAGATTTGTAAAATTAGTTTTCCTAGCTAAGGTCTCCCTTAACAAGTAAAGCTTAAATCAAACATCTTATTTCTCGATGTCTTACAAAGAAACTTGTTCCATTGGCAGATATTTGAGGGCTCCCCCTCAAGTTCATTTTGTTTTTACTTATTTAAAGAGCAGCTTTTCTTCCAGTGTATCATTATGTCAAGATAATGGCACTAGCAGTAATTTAATGTAGGAACAATTTTCAGCATATTGAGGAAAGACATCTCATGATCTTTATTTGTATCAAGACAAATGAATTTGTTATTAGTTAGAATACAAAAATTACACTGTATTAATTCAGGTTGTATATATTCACTTGTTCTGGAAAGTCTTGACAAGCTAATTTTTCTTGTTCTCTGTTAATCTGCAGATAATTTTGCTTAGTTTCAGTAAAATTCCCCAATTTTTTAAATGTATTTTTTCCCTTGTTTTTGAAAACTGGCTTTTTTAAGTACAAACGTAGCATTATATAAGTTCATAATAAAAGTTGAAATGTTGTAACCATAGACTGTATAATGAGTGGACGTAACGACGTTTGGCTCAAACTGAAGCCTCCAGCAGATGCCCCGCCCCCTGGTGTCTGGCTGCAGTTTCTCTCATCTTTACTCTGAGGTAGTATGACGATGTCATCTGGCTGCATGGTGTTCGGGTGTTTTTTTTTCTGAGAAGTTAGTTTCTCATTAGTTATTGGACGTTAAAAACAGCGATATAAGTTACGTTTTACGATAGTTGACAGCTGCCGTTGGTGAGTAGTTTTTATCGGGGATATAAGAAACTTCGGGGAAGAGCCAAAAGGAGACTAAACCTTCTGAAGAAAAAGAAATAAATATTTTTATTTCTCTTTTTTCCTCTGCTCCACCGGGAATTCTCTACTGCGCAAACTCTGGCTGCACAATGGCGGCTTGAGAAACGGGGTTTTTTGGCTTCAAAATCGTAGAACGGTGACAGGCGGAAGCACGCTGTCCATTCTATATACAGTCATTGGTTGTAACCATGTTCACTGACTTGCTTCTAAAACTTCTGATCCCATGAAAACATGTATTAAAGGCAGCACACCTGTCAGTGAGGTCTTGATATGAGAGGCGGCCCCTCGAGGGCCCGTCTGCCTCCAGTTGTCGTCTTGGGCCGGCGGTGTGCCGGGGCAGCTGGGAGGAAAGAGCGGACTGCTTGGAACCAGGTGAGTGTCCATTACAGGTGAGGTGGTGGGAGAACCACAGGACGCAGGTTTCTCCAAGAGAGCTGAACGACACACAACAACAACAAGGCTTCAGTCTCATTTTACTGACACTCAGGAAGTTTGTTCATCAACCATGATCGTTAAATCCTGACAAGGCTGACATTCAAAGCTAAGCACAGCAAAATCAAAACCAAGTCTTCTTACAGAGACATAGTTCAGCCATTATCTCAGAATTCATCCAACTTTTTGATGTCCATGTTACAATATGAAACAAGAGGGGGCGCCGCATTTCCTCTCAGCAAATGTAGGATGTTGAAATGCTGAGCAACCCGCTTACTTTTCAGCATTTTTCTGATGCTCAGCATTTCAACATAATTTAAAAAAAAAACTTCAATAACACCCAACACAAAGCCGTATTGCAAAATTTAAGAGGTTACATGGAAATAATAAGCTTTTGACCAAGGCTAGATGGTTTGGGAAAAGAATCCAAATGTGATTATTTTTCCTTGTGTTGAAATTTCGATTTATGTTGCGATTATCTTCAGGTTCCTCATCTTGTGCGTTGCTTAACAAACATAAGCAATAAATCACTCTTTATTAAAAAAGCACAATATCTACTAAATAGAACTAGGAATAAATAACTTTGAAAAACGAAGCGCTTTTTAGATTTACATGGGAAATTTGATTTTTAACAGAACTGTGAAGCACCTGAAAGTTTGTCCATTTGCATGTTCATGTAGTTGATACTATTTGTGCTACATGTGACTGCTTGTTGCCCATTTCAATCACTTTTTTCTCTTTCTTTTTGCTGCTTTTGGACAATACTTTTGCTAATTTCTAACTATTTTCCAACTTTTCTCTCAATTTTCAACTATTTTCACCCATTTATGCTGCTTTTTGAGTATTTCTTGCCACTCTTTGTCATTTCTGCCACCTTTCACCACTTAGATAATTTCTCTTGCAAAGGTAGTTTTCAATATTTTGGCTCTTTGATTGAGCAGGGTTGAATAAAACTGGTGTAGAGCATAAAACATAGAGTGCGAAACAATTTATTCTGAGACATTTCAGCTTCAAGAAAAATTGCCCTGTCTGCGATTAGAATATTGCAGTCGGTCATCTTGTGATTAAATACCCAGACCTACTTTTGACTAAATGCAGCAATGAAAGTTCTCAACCCTGCAACTGAAAACTCAAAGCCACAACAGTATTTATTCACCTTGTAGTTTGTCCTGCAGTGACATTATCTGTTCAGACTGCTTCAGGTTGGCCATTTTCAGCTGCTGGTTTTCTTGCTCCATCTGTAGCAAAGCACATACATCACTAAGATTACAGCTTTTAAAGCCAAAACAACAACATGATGCTGGTTTTTATCTGGATTACAGAGATATATTTGGAGAAATAGTTTTCAAAATGGGGTCAGAAAACTTACCTCTCGAAGCTTAAACGTGACCCAGTCTTTGATCTTTGCAGCCTTCTCCTCAATAATCTTTGACTCCTGGGCTCTGACTAAGATCTGCATTCAGAGAAAACAGAATGTATGAATAAGTGTGTCTAAAACATCATGTATTCTTTACTAGAAGTATTTATCTATACCTGTTTTTCCAGCTGCATCTCTAATCTCTTTATTTCTGCATCTTTGTCCTGAACCTGACTGCTCAGGTCTTGATACTTTTTGTACAACGAGTTCTCCGAGTCACTGGTTTGTATGTTTGCAGACTTCAGCTTCTCTTCCATGACATGAATCTGAAATGCATAATTACAGGAATGAATGCATAATGAAGGCGTGAAGACCGCTTGAATTTGCACGGTTCATTTGATTTTTAAGGACAGCAGACAAACGCTGAGAAGAAACAGCTGAGGTTACTTTTTTTTTTTTTTCACCATCTCTGACGGGAAAAAAAGCTTTCTAAGCCTTCAGGTATTTCTTGTTTTCAAAGAAAGGGCACCATCAAATTACCACCTACAGAAAACACCTGGAGCAGCAAGTAATGGCAGCAAATGGCAGATTAAACACAACAGCAAAAAGAGTATGTGTCACATATAACGTATGAGGCTTCTAACTCTTAAACCACACTCGACTTTTGTTAAATCCCATCAAAGGCTGACTCATACGCAGACAAGAAACACTTAATCTGGCTGCTTTTGTTACTTTATGGACCCCAAATGGAGGATTTCCTCTTTAAAATCACTCATTGCTCAGCAGGTAAAACCGTTCTTGAGGTTCGGAAACTAGTTTTACATGAGAAAAGTGTTTAAATCAGGAATCACTCATTGATTTTCTTTTCACCATAACTTGAAAATTTGGGGTTTTGTTTTTTTTTTTGAAGAATTAGAACTCATGTGTTTTATGTGAGCTAAACAGAGTCTAAGTCCTTTAAAGTACATAAAAAAGCTACATGGAAAACATGGGTTGTCCATTCTACACTGCAAAAACACAAATCTAAGCAAGTTATTATGTCTTATTTTTAGTGAAAAATGTCTTATTATTCTTAATGTGAGCCACATTCAACTGATAAGTCCAGGAAAATGTCTTATTTCAAGTTATTTAAAGACAAACATGAGGTTTAAATTGCTTGTAACAAGTCAAAAAAAAATCTCCCAATGGGATGAGGAAAAAGTTCCTTGCACTAAGACATCTCTCTAATTTCAAGAGATTGCCGCTGAACTTTTCTTATCACATTTCAGTTTTTGCAGTGTGCAAAGGGAACCAGAGTTGAGAAATTTAATACCAAGTTTCAAAAATGAGAGATGGTCATTATTTTTAAAAGTTGTAGTAAAGACACCAGAGCATCACTTTACCTGTTTCTCCGCGCTCTCAGCGCGCTGGTCGGCCTCTGTCACTCTTTGCTCCAACTCCTGCATCTGGAGGGGAATCACAAAAGTTTAGTTTCAGAAAAAAACAGATCAGAAAACCATAAAACAGTTAACTGTGAGGGGTTATATTTGTTCAGAGACAACAGAAACACTTACAGCAGACATGACATGAGGAGGGACCATGAAGTGCAAAATGTTACAACAGATTTTTTAAGCAGGCTGCAAAAAAAAAAAAAAAAGTCTCTTTTTTTTTCTTTTTCATTTCCTATTTTGATGTACATTTTTTTGTTTTTGCATATTTTTGGTTGTTTCATTCTATTTTAAATCGTGAATTTTCTTTTTTGTTTCATGTGTTCCTTTATTTGTCATATTTTTTTCCCGCATGTTCTCGTTTCATTGTTGCAGTATCATGTTTGTCTTTGTGTTTTCTCTTTTGCAGTTCTGTGCATTTTGTGCTCATGTTTTCTTTCTTGTTTGCGTTTTCTTTCAGTTTTTTTTTTCCAAATTTTTGCATTTTCCTGTTGTTGTTGTTATATTTTTCTTTTATGTTGTTGGTTTTTTTGTTTCTAGGGCCACGGTTGATTAGCTTTTGAAAATATTTCACATCTACGTGTTGACACTTCAGCAAAAACATCTGTTTTCCTTTCGATCTGATATAGAAAAAGATCATAGTTGGATTAATTTTTCTTTCAGGTTGAGGATTAAGTTTTTACTATTTTCATTTTTTTTTAACTTTTTTTTTCCATTTTTCATCTGTAGTCGAATTTTTGTTTCATTATTTTTTCTTTTTTCAAACTGGCCTGACCGCACAAAATTATATTTCAGATTCCCTGATCCCCCACATATTTTGGGGTCAAAAAACAGGATATTTTGTACTGTACTGTCACTGTTTAACAAGTAGCATCACTCTGAGGCAAAGACGTGCGGCAGAAGCAGCAAAGGCCCCTGGGAGGAGGCTGAAGAATCTTTCACGCTGGTCAAACAGGAGTGTGATAGAAGAATGCGACTATATGTGTGCACAGGCTTGCGTCACCTTTTGTGCAAGCATGCATACTCATGCTTCCAAAGACAAACACCCTCCACCCTGCAAGTATGCACACATCTGCAATTGCCCTTTTTTCCTTT
>RPOG01006582.1:0-23010 GCA_008086565.1 Thalassoma bifasciatum | reverse complement strand
GCCCACGTTTCTAAAATAATCTTGGAGTCATTTCCCGGTCGCAGTGTTTGTGGCAGGGCGCCAGGCGGAGGCAGCCCCTCTGGTGGAGAATGGGAAGGGGGGTGGTTGCAGGAAGACTCAGAGCTGGCATAATTAGCGGTGGCACCGAGGTAATGAACACTCCACAGGAGCAAGGACAACAATACCAACAGGAGGGCTCGGCTCACGACAGTGGCAAAGGGTAAAGCTGCAGAGCGTCTGTCCTTTTGTCCTTGATAAACAACAAAATATTTCAATAAAATAAATATATTCAATTGTGCTTTGACACAAAACCAAGACCTATTGCTATGATGTCTTTACTTTTTAGCAAAATCAATACACAGCCTTTGAATATGTTAATATTGAGGATCTTTATCTCTCTTATTGTAAAATTTAAGTCATCCACACTCAGACGGAGAAAGTAAGAACATTTCTGTTCTGCAGATTCTTTCTTGGTTGCAGAAAAAAATACCTCTTGGTTGCAAATCTTTTTTCTTTGGTACAAAAAACTTTTAAAAAGTGCCCCATTCGTGAGGACCATTCATATATTGGATGAGCAGCAGAACTTTGTGCGTGCCATGAAAAATTTGCTTTCCAACGGCGTAAGGCCCTGTTTTAACAACATTTCTCAGTGTTTCACCCCAAAAAGCGCAGTGAAAAAAACTAGGTTTACACAGAAATGCTGAGGGACCGCACACACATGATAAAAAATGACGTCTATGTTTCCACTGAAAACGTTGGCTTGCTGTTTGCATGACAACGGTGGCCTTGACCTTGACATTTTAATGAAATCAACTGTGGAGGCCGTTTTCAAAAGTTTCAGCTTTAGATTGGCTAAAATGTTGTTTCTGTGTAATTGAGAGATTGAAACTAATGCTTACTAATTCTTATATCTTTGTGATTCATCCTAAAACCATTTGGTGTGATTGGCCCTTCAGATGTATTGCCAAGAAACATTGGAACAACAAAGATATGGACCAAACACAAGTTTTCATACTTTTAGTTCCACGTTCAAGTCCCATTAGAACAACGTTAGGACACAGCAATGATAGTGACATGGTGTCCTCTTATCCTTCAGCTTGTTTTTTTGTATTTGGTCCTTCCTGTTGAGCTTGTGAAAGTATCCTCGAGTCATTGCGCAAATGAGAAACAAAACTGCAAGAAATATTATCTCCTTATACGCCGATGATATACTGATACAACTACCAGTTGGCTGAGCTGCTTATGACTGTCCTCGTCACACTAAGTTGCTGGTCTTGACTCTTCTCTTGTCACCCTCAACTCTTGACTGCACATCTTCTCTTTTTTTTTCAGCTGTCTAAAGCGATAAAATACAAAAATATCAGAATAAATGACACTAAAAATGTAAGTACAGAACGACTCAAAGCGTCATTTTTCAGGTTCCAACTGCTCAATGCCCACATTCATCAAACTTAACATCTCTGGCACAAGCTTTAATTACAGTCTAAAAGTTGGATCCATAACAAACCCGCTGACATTGTCTCGGGCAGATTTTTCAAACTCTGGTGAGTTCTGTTTCAGGTGCCAGAAATAACAAAGTAATCCATCTTCTTATTTAGGGAAATTGATCTCACCTTGTTAAATTGGTGTTAAGTTTTTCAAGCTGTACGTGTACTGTTTTTTTCTTTATTCCACACACTTAGGGCCTGTGTTCACCAACAGAGTAATAGTAAGTGCCCCTGCCTGTAATTAACTTTTCATATATTTCTATTTTTGCAAGATTAAAATCACCTGGGTTGATTTTTATAACTATTCAGTCTACTTGGCATCAAATATTAAGACTAAATATGGAATTGTGGACACTGGATTGTGTGTATGTCCTGTAAAATGTACAGTATAGAGATAATAACTGAACATTTTTGAGTAATTCCTAAATGTTTTCATGTTATTTGAAGAGTTTTCACTCTGCAGACACAAAAGAGAGGTATGTATGTAGCTCAGCACTGTTAAGCAAAACTCAAGACCCAGTTCCTCTCTGGAAACTTACCCAGAAGCCATTACACTCCCATCCTTTTTTATCAACCCGACTGCTGTCACTGATAGTGTTACAGAGCCATCCAGACTTAATCACTCCTCCTCCCTTCGCCATGCTTCATCCATCTTTCCCTCTCCCGTGCCTGTCTCACCCTGACGTCTTTTTCTCCAGGGAGGGTCTGCCTGGTACACATCCACTTGTCAGAATCAACCTGTTTGATGTTCATTCACCTGAAACCAGCTAGACCATCTAGTAGTGGTGACTGTTGAGCAGATTCTGCAGAGAGAATATAGGGAGACAATCCTGCTCAAAGCCGAATCAAAGAAAGTCGTCTTTGTTCACTGTTGAGGTTTGATAATGATCCGACTGTGATTGTGGCCAAGTTTCTGAACACCTTTCACCTCTAAATGTTCCTGTCATATCCAGAGAGGGATCACAGAGCCTTTAATGCAGCCCCTCACTGAACAGCTCTGTTACTTCTGTTTGATTGACTTTTTGTCAACACCAGTTCTCCCCCACATACATCTGGACTCTTCAATATTCATGTATTGATTTTCCTGCTATCTTGATTTTACCATCACTTAAATCTTCCTCAGCCTCAGTTATCTCACAGCTGGGAGTTTGTGGCTCGTGGACACTCTTGGGGAGCAGAAAATGAATGAATAAATTCAGCTGCTGCAGCCTCATATTGATTTGAAACCTTGTTATGCAAGAAATCTTTACCATTTCGATGCTAGAGTACTATTTACAACTTTATTATAATGTTAACCTGAATGGATCACTGAATTGTACAGTAACTCTGTGAAATGGATTTTAGTTGTTTTGAATTAAAGGACTGGAATTGAATTGTTGACTGTGTTGAAATGAAGCAGAATCAGATAAACTTGAATTAAGTGAGTCAGATTTTGATAGAGAACGATGAGATGCCTTGGAAGTTAGTGAAACTAAATTATTGTAGATCTTTCTGCCCCAGATGGTTCCTTTGTAGTCTCATTTAGTTTTCCTTTACAATGTTTATTTTTCTTTTTGCTTGTTGTGTATGTAGCACAAGTGTTGCAAAAACAAATGGTATCTATACAAGAAAGAGCGACACAGCTGCACAGAAAAGGCAAATTGCTTTGACTAATAGTCAGAGGTTTCCTAACATAGAATGAGAATCAAACCAAGCTGAATGGGATTGTATTAAATTAAATTGAGCTTGCAGACATCAAGTGGGGATTCAATGTGATGGAATGGAATTGAACTGACCTTTATAATTTGCCAAGGTGTCATTTTCTTCTCCTCACCAAACAAGAGAAACAGTAGCTTCAAAACGGCTAAAGAAAATTATCACAGCAAACCATCAAATATCAGGTCTCAGCTCAGAAGAGTCTGGATATAATCCTGGATTTCTCTCATCAGACAGCCTGGAGAGGAATCAAACACAGAAAGTGTGGCACACATGCATGAATAAAGGAGAAATGTGTGGAAAAGTGGAAAGGTGCTTTTTAATAGGGGTCACAGAAGCTTGTATACGACATGTGCGTTCTCCTCTGAGGATTGTCATCCCCACGCTGAAATCAATAATGTCAGGACATGAGGCGAAGCAATGTCACAGTTATTTTTAACAGAAAACATGCCTTTGAACTGGTCAGTCCTATTCATCACAGAGGGGGAGGCAGGTTGATTTACAATAACAGGAGGAAGGGGAGATATGAAACCTGTGCTCTGGGTCCCACTGTGGACGTCATCTCTGCTTTGTTCCACCCTGGAGGTCGTGGCTGTCCTGATATCTGTTCTGGCTACAAACACTCATGTGCCAGGGCAAGATCAAACATATTCAAATGCCGGCGATTGCCTGGGCCTCTACTGTATCTCATTAGCCGTCATGTTGCTTTCGCTGACCTTGAAGGTTGTTTAATATTCACAGGGATGGATCGGGACTTCAAATTGTGTTTAATTTGTTTTCACTCTGCTGTATGAGTGCTTTTAGCAAACAGTCTAAAGGTCAGAAATGTTGTATGATTAGTACACTCTAACGTTTGCTCTTGTTTGGCTGCTCCAGAGTGAAGAGAACATCAGTTCAGGGTAAAATATGAGATTCTCACTGAAGAGACATATTTTTACAGCTGAGGTGAATACAGAGTGGTAAAAAGTGTCTGTTGAGAGGTTCTTGACATGAGCGGTCAAATTACAAAACTGTGATGTATTATGGGTAAATTTCATAAAGGCCAAGTTGCTTGTAAAGAGTTGTTTGAATCCCAAAAAATGTATAATTTCATGCTGTAAATTCTGACCTTCACTAATATTCAATACACCTAAAGTCAGTTTCCATAACTTGGGCTCAGGCCGCCAAAGCCTCCACCTCTGACTACTGCCCAATCCACATTTTACAGGACTCTCATGGCTCCTCTGGCAGGTGATGGGTCCATAAGAGGATGGACCCATATCACACATTCAGGCTTGGCCATAGGTAAAGCCTCAGCTGTCAAGCACTCACCTACAGGCCCGACTTTGGTGTCCCTCCGGCCAGGGTGAAGTGGTCCCTGCTGTCATTCCTCATAAGAGTCTGTGACCACACTGTGTTTCGGCTGAAATGAGCTTCCTCTGCAGGTTGTCTGAGCTCAGCCTTAGAGATGGGGTTTGGAGCTGGGTCATCTGGGAGAGACGGGGAGTAGAGCCACTGCTCCTTCATATCAAGAGGTGGTTCGGATGCCTCCCAGACGCCTCCCTGGGGAGGTGTTTTGGGGATGTCCATCTGGGAGGTGACCTCAGTGTACCCAAAGAGGAGCTGGTGGAAGTAGCAGAGGACAGACCTGGATAAGAGGTGGAAGATCATGGATGGATTTTCACTAATTTACATCCAATCTAGAAAATGGCAAAGAAATGGAGCCAAGGTCATGACTTTTAGCGTCCTGGCAACATTGACACCCACCTGTCAGTCATAACATCCTTTACATGGCATCAATTAACTATGTTTCCTAGTACAAACATAGAAACTGACTACATTATGATCTTATGGGATTATAAATGTGTGAATGTAATTGCAGGTTGACACCAGAGTAAAGTAAAGTGTAAAGTATCTCCAAACTGCTGTGATGCTGTAGTTTTCTTCCTTTTAGACATTTTAGCCAAAAATTCACAAATCTACTGGTGTTGACAACCACAGAAATGAGTTGAATTCAGTCAGTTTGCTCATCAGTAGCACCTTAAATAATAACATAAATACATAACACAACAGCTGGTTTCTCTCACTCCAATTGAAACAGAGGACAGTGGTACTGTCCAATGTCCTGTAACTTTCCAAGACAGCTTATTTCCACCTTAAAACATAAACAGTGACTTACGATAGAGTGCAGCAAAAAATCTGGGCTAGTTATGAAATAGTGCACTGGAAATGAGGGGTAGAAGTTAAGAAATTAAGCAGCATATTACTCTGTAGATAGAGCACTCAGAGCCACAATCAGGGAAAGGTGAGCGGGGTTGTTGGATCAAGCCATTTTTGAGGTAAAGGGGCAGCAGTTGATGTATTTTTGTTCTTAAAATGTTATGTTACCTCAGTATTGTATGGTTTTGAGACTTATCTAGTGTGTTAAAAAAAAACATTTGGTGAAAAAAAAAACTTCCAATTTAGGGATGCTGGGATTCAATTCAAGGGTGCTTCATCAACCCCAAAAATTGGCAAGACACACCCACCCTCCCAATGCCAGATGGGATTGGCTGTCCTTCTTCAGTCCTTCTTCAACCTTGAAAGCAACAGAATGGATTGGTGGATTGATTTAGGGGCAGAGGGTGAAGCAATTTGGATAAGATTACCTAAAATAGAAATATCCTTGTTGCTAGTTTTGCTCTGTATTTGCTGTTGGAGCAGCTGTCCTATCAAAATGAAATGTTTATTTGAACTGATAAAACCACAAAGTGATTTCTGAAGAGATAATTCCATTTGACAGGTTTCTCTGTAAAACTAACACATGAAGTAAGACTCCCACCTTTAAAGACAGCTGAAGGACAGGAGTGAAGTGAGGCGTGTCTCCATCGATGATGAACCTTATCGCTTCCATCTCAGGGTCATTTCTGGTGAACATGAACATGAACTCATTTTCTTTCACTGACCTTATCCAGAAGAATCCAACACCTGCTGCTCTGTGGGGTTAAATAAACCTGAAGCTATAACATTTCACCGTCCAAAGCCATAACAAGACTTGATTTACCAGTTTATTCCAAGTCAGAATGATGGAGTCGTTCGAAAGGTAATATACAGCCTCTTATGTGTAGTTTGAATAAAACAAGAAGATAAACTACAGATTCAGTGGTTTTGATTCCTGTGGGCCAGCAAAAGTCTTAACCTCATTCTTCACCAGTAGCAGAATATTTTCACTGGGGGGAAACAAAAGTTCTGGCCTGTTTATGGAGGGAGGCTGACGGGAGGAGTGCAGACAGATGAGTGGGTGTGCAGAGGAGGTAAAGTAAATGCAGGGTTGATGTAGGAAGTGGGAGCAGGTGAGAAGATTGTAGGGGCTGAAAGGAGGGAAATCAAAAGACTTTTGGGGTGGAAAGATGGAGTAAAATATTTGAAGAGAGCTGTTAATGATGAGGTCTGTTCTGCATGAGAATGAGGATATGTGCTCTTAGTGTGTTTGCAATTTCTTTGTAAATTTATCAGAGGCTTAAAGGCATCATGGCTTTGATAGTGTGCAGGAAAACAGCTCACATGGAGAGTAAGAAGAGAAAAATATCACTGCAACGGAGTCCAGGATATCGCTAGCTTTCATTTGTAGTCTATTCTGGCTTTATTCTCAAACATCACCAAGTTATCACTCAGCTATTAATTATTATAATCTACATAATACTGGTTGGTGTAAACTCTAATAAACAAGGAAAAATCATCTACTGTCAGAGTTAGTGACAGCAGAGTGATATCAATCTGCAGAAAGGAGTAAAGAATTTCCCCTGCCTGTTGACACCAGCAAAAAATGTAAATTTCAATTTGCATTTAAAGTTGGTAAACACTGTTACCAGCTGTCATCTTTGCTGTTTCAGAAGTGTAAAATGTTGAAGTGTAGCATCTAGTAAAGCAGCATTTTCCAGTCTAGTTCATGTTTCAGCCTTTCACTGAAGTTTTCGCCCTTAGATTGTGTTTAAGTCTCTGGCTCGTGTTTTCACCTCTAGCTCTTCTTTTAGCCTTTAGCCTGTGCTCAATCACTCTCCTATTAAGCTGTTTTCTGCTCTTTCATCCCCTTTCTGTCAGATAGTCCAGCTCCAGTGTCCACTTTTATTACTAAATTAATCAAAAAAATCATTTTCAGCAAGGAAAAACACATCTCTCTCTTGTGATTGCTAAACTTGTCACTTAGTGTGGTGTTGTAATACAGATGCTGACTTGCTGTAAATGAATCCAGTCTTGTCAAGCCTGATAGGGAAGCTGAGAAACAGCACTTAGAAATAATGTACACTGGTGCAAAGAATCTGGTTTTAAATTGTGGATTATGACAAGGCATGTTTAAAGTGGAAACTTTTTCATAATCTCTCAGAAAGTCCTCAGAGTTCCTTTAAAAACTTAGCATTTTCATCTTGAGTCATTTTGATGTCTTTAACTGTGTTATTATAGTTTTCATAAGAATCTTTTAAAAATTAAATGTTTTTTCAAGGGTCATCTTTGTGGCCAAGGAGTCTGTTGTTTGCCCAGAACATTTGGTCCAGGTTTACTCTAAGTTTGAGGACTTCTTGCATCCAAAGTTGCATTTTTGTGCAACAAGTGCAGTAAGCCCCAACCTGAACAGAAGATAATGCAGTGTATGTTTTTTTAGCTTGCTGTACTGCCCCCAAGTGGCTGGAATAAACCTGTTTCTATATTCAAAGTGACAAATAGAGCCCTTAACAGGTTTCTCTGTATGCATCATTTCTTTTATTCAGCCATTTAAACACTTACACAACTTTGTGGAACCATTCAACATCCATCACATTACATTTTTTTCTCCAGCTGAAGTTCACATTCCAACTCCATACACACAGATCTTTTATTATAACAAATATTAAAATACACTCTGTGCACTAGCATACAACACTACTGAATGTTTCTCATTAAAATAATCCTTACATGAAAAGTCAGAATTAAAATTAGGATAGTAATATTAGGCCACGACATGTATTGAGATATAAAATCACAAGGAAACAGAAGTGTGGAAGCTTAACACACCCTAATCATAAACTCACCTATTAAAAAAAAAGTTTAAATATTTTATAAATTTAGAGCAAGTGAGGCCACAGTGAGTTTCATATTTACACCATGTTGTGTGTTCAAACCACAAACCTGTGCCGTACAGAGATTTAAAGGCTACAGACAACATTAAAACTGAATGCCCCAGCTGACCGGTGGATATGTACATTTTTAAAAAATACACTTTTTGCAGTAGACATCAGTATGTGTGCGTGGAAGTGTGTTCTTTTTCTGCGGTTACATAATTTGGTGTGGATAAGTGAAGGCCATGAAAAAGGCACAGAGTGGACGTTACAGTGCTTTCCAGGATGAGTGACACCTCACATGAAAAATGATTTACTATTTACAAAATGAACAACCAGATATGGAATGATAGAAAGGATTTTGACTGCTGTGTTGGATTTCATCTGAGGTCCTTGTCTGACCGTGAAAAATCACCACGTGTACTGTCAGCGAAATGTGCTCCATGCAAAGTTGTAATAGATATGAACAAATGATACAAACGCACACATTTCCGTTTCAAAAAACATCAAGTGATCCATGAGCAGTACTTCAGTCTCTCCTCAGTAACATTTCCACACTGTAAGTGAGTAAAAAAAACAGTAACAAAGAACTATGAATAATAAAGTGCTGCTACAAAGATAACTTTCCTTAAACGACGTATTTAAAGAGCAGAAAGGTTCAACACAGTGATACAGCAGTCAAAGACAGTGGGGTAGGCAGAAACAGTACACAGCTAAAGGACAGACAGGAGGAGGGAGCTCACAATACTGCAGATGGAAACGCACAGGTTACAAAATCTCCTCCAAAAAAAATGTCCATATTGGAGCTAAAGGAACAAGGTGAATTTGACCCGATAACAGCACATTCAGGATCATAAAATCCATCCAAAAAGCAGTTTGGTCCCAATCATTTATGTTTTTTTCTGCCTTTGATTTTCTGAAGATACTGTGAAGTTGTGGCAGAGGAACAGAGTGCAGCTCAGACAGCTCCGAGCAGATTTTGAAAGCTCCACTTATGGTCTCGAATATAAAAAAAAAAAACCCTCCGACTGGAGGTCTTTCCACTGAGAAATGATCTCAATCTGGATCAGGCTGGTCTGACCTCAAACTCCTCCTCAAAAAAGATGACCAGGCTGAAAAGCTTGAGGCAAAGGAGGCTGGATTGTTTCTGAATAGGCACTTAAAATCACAAACACTGCTTTTGTGTGATAGTTTTTTGGTTTTTGGGCTGTTGATTGTTTTATTTCATGTTGTGCTGAAAAGATGAATGATTTTTCCCTGCAGATATTGCTCTTCTTGCAGAAAATATTTATTTCATAAAAAGGAATGATATTAAAAAACATAAATGGTTACTTTATAAATTTGCATGTTAACTTGATGCAGTTTTCTTTTAGTAATGACATTTTCACTCAGAAAAATATCACACCCAGCAATACAAACAGTAACATGCTGTCCAGCGAAAGTAAATAAGCAATAATATTTTAAAAAAATATGTGTAGTGTTTCTATTCTCTGTTAAATTTTCAATAGGAAATTTAAAATCTTTACAGCATTAGATCCACGCATCACAGTTTGTGTACTCAGTAACTTTAAAAGCTATAAATAAGGAAGTACTGGGACTTTTTTTAAAGGCAGTGCACCATCTGCTGGTGACAGTCTGTGCAACATCTACAGTGCTAAAGTCTACAGTGTTACAGCTTTACAGTATGATTGGTACAAACAAGTGTAGAGCACAGTGAACAGATCTCTAAAAGCTAAAAAAAAAAGAGAATAAAAACTGACTGTGTTGTAACAGGATAAAGAACGGAGCGAAAAGCACGTGTCAGTGGAAAAAGGTTTGAAAAGCTTTTTTGATTGATGGAGATGCTCCTTTTCCTTCTCGAAAACATCTTTAAAAAATTTAAAACCCTCCCCATCTATCCTCTTTAACTCCCCTGTCCACATCCGCAAGGCGACATAGTGCCCATGGAGTGTGTGTGTGAGTGTGTGATTGTGTGATGGGAAGCAGAAGACGTCATGTCGGAGACTCACACAGGCTCACTCTGTGTTGGGTATCGGTGCCCGAAATGTGGTGACAAAGTGTGAAAAACAACTCTACCAATGAATCTGTCTACTTGTTAGTTAGTAGACCCTCCTCAATCCTTCCTCTGTCTGAGAAAGAGTTTGTTAGAAGTTTTAAAAAACAAACAAACAAACAAAAATAAAACAGAATGAGTCTCTCAGAGCTGGGAATCAGCTCCCAGGCTGTTCAGCTCCTCCGGCGAGTGTTTCTCTCCTCCAGCAGTCGTCTGACGGAAGCCTGCGGCGATGTCGTCAAACGTCCGGCCCTTTGTCTCCGGCACTTTGAAGTAGGTGAAGATGAAGAAGATGAGTAGGAGCACGATGAAGATGACGAAGACGTAGGCGCCGCACAGTTTCTGCGAAGAGAATAGAGAAGATAAGTTAGAGCAGAGTCCTTAAAAGATTTGGTTTCAGTGACAGAGAAAATGAGAGGAGGATTTGGGTTTTTTTTTTTTTTAAAATCTAGTTATGATCAGAGCTTGAACTTCTACTTTTTCATCAAATTGTCATCTTTCCTGCTGGCCATGTGCATCATGAACAAATTATTGCAATATGATAGTATTTATTGATGCAGATATAAAAATTTCCCTTTTTTACTTCCTATATTGTTGCACATGTGAAGGATTTCAGACAAAGTAAGAACAACCTTTGCAAGGAAAAGCCAAAATCTCTACACATAGATTAAACCGGTGTCACAAGAAACATCAAATATTACTTATTTCTTAGAAATAAGTCACTAACCAGTATTTCCACTGATATTTCAAGGATACAACATATCTACCACTCGTGTGTAATCTATAGTGTCTCCCTATGCCAGGATTGGCTCTCGTAATAATTAAAAAATCAACAAAATATCCACAGATAAGAGGATTAAGGGCAATGCTAAAATAATTTTTTAAAAAGTTAACAAGATTAATCTCATAAATCTATGAGAAGAAAGCCATTTTTTTTTGTAAAACTAAGTCATAGATTTACAGCAAAAAGTCATAAATTTGTGAAAATAAATTGATGAATTGATACAGATTATGCTAAAAAAGAACTGTAATCTGAATGGTTGTATCAGAAGGGCAGTCATTCCCCTACACAAAGAGGGTGAAATGAGAGCGTCCATTATCTTGCAGTATCTTTTAAGGGTCCTTATACTTATGACAATGTGATACTGATGTGTCAAAAGGCGAAGTGTTTCCATATTTGTGAAACTGTCACAAAAGTATAACTTCACAAACTCCTCCATGTTACTTGTTTTCGTACAGGTGGATGCTGCTCTTCTGATAGCCAAGCTTTAGACGAAAATAATGAGTTCTTTCTCATAAATCTATGACTTTCTTCTTGAAAATGTATGAGATCAATCTCGTAAAGTTCTGTTTGTTTTTAAATGTGGCCCTAATCCTCTGTTGTAGAAAACAGACACACACATTAAGAATATAGATGTGTGTTTCCCCCCCCTCACCTCTATGTACTGGAATCCCATTCCCACTATAAAGTTGGCGGTCCAGTTGGAGAAACCAGCGACAGCGATGGCTGCAGGTCTGGGTCCCTGTGAGAACAGCTCGGCCACGATGAACCAGGGGATGGGACCAGGCCCGATTTCAAAGAAGGCCACGAAGGCGAAAATGGCCACGATGCTCAAGTATGACATCCATTTCAGCTGTTCCTAAAAGAACAGAGGAGGGGGAGGAGGTTAATTGGTGTTTCATCAATGGAATTTGCTACATTTTAGACAATTTAAGTTTTGTCACAGAATATGCAAAGTGACTAACCAGTAAAGCCAAGGCGATGGTCATCAAGAGTGCAGATCCGGCCATTCCCAGCAGCCCCAACAGGTGCAGAGACCGACGACCAGCTCGTTCTACGACAAACAGCTGTAACAGAAAACAAGAACAGGAGACACAACGCTTTTACTGACGACTCATAAACTCAAAATGGAGCTTTCTTTTGTTCTTTTGCAGCAATTTGGTCTTACACCTGATGCTGTCTGCTTTACTCACCGACACCACAGTGAAAGCTGTGTTCACAACACCAGCTCCAATGGTTGCATAAATAGGCTGCTCGACTCCAGCTTTCTTAAAGATACTTGTGGAGTAGTAGAAGACCTGAAAAATACAGGAAACAAAGATCAGACAAGGGAGTTTAACTGTATCTTTACGTTCTATCCTTTTTCTGATGTCCAGTTGCTTTAAAGTGAATTTGTATCAAGTGTTGGATGTTCTGTGACTTTAAGAGATTTAAAGATCTTGATGGGATGATAATATGTTTGTCTGGACACTTACAGCATTGATGCCAGACAGCTGCTGGGAAAGCTGCATGACCACAGCGATGAAGAGAGGCTGGCGGTAGAGAGGGGAGCGGAAAAGCTCCGGGATTGTCACCTTTTTCTCCCTCATCATCTGCCGGCTCTCCTCCTTCATTTCCTGCATATCAGCGCTCACATCTGTGGTGCCTCTGAGCTTTTTCAGCACTACAAGATGAAGACAGAAGACAGATTGTTCATTTCAGTCGTTGCACTTCCCCATTTGCCCTGTTCCAATAGATTTTACTCAGTCGTCTCAAACTGTACCATTCTTAGCCTTGTTCTCCTCATTCTTGTTGATGAGGAGGTAGCGGGGGCTCTTAGGGCAGAGAGGCAACAAGATGCACTGCAATAGGGCAAAGATGAAGATGAATCCCAGGAGAAGGGGCCACAGGTCAGCGTTGCCCATGATCACCTCCAATCCAAACACCTAAAATCAAGACAGACAGTCATCACAGGTTAGAGGTACCACCAGGAACAGGAAGTCAAGTACATAAACAAATTCTCCTCCACTTGCCTGTGCGATGAGGATACCGAGCACAATGCCCAGCTGGTGCAGAGTTCCCAGAGCTCCTCGGAGGGCCGTTGGCGAAACCTCCCCCACGTACATGGGCACAAAACCTGTGGAGAGCCCGGAGTAAAGGCCAACCACGAAACGACCAGCAATCAACATTTCCCAGGACTTTGCCATCTTCGAAAAGCCCATCAGAGCAGAGGCGATGAAAGACAGGACGTTGGCCATGAGCATAGAGTTCCTCCTGTAGACGATGGAGAAAGCAGTTAAGAAAGCTGAAGCTCAATTTTGGATCTAAAATGGAGCTGAAAACTACCCCAAAGTAACAAAAACGTATTTAATTCCTTTACCTTCCAAAGCGATTGACGAAGAGTCCAACTGAGAAGGAGCCAAAGATGCCTCCGACAGAGAAGATGGACACAGCGATGGACCAGATGGCGGTGAGGGAGCTCGGGGAGATCTCCTCCTGGTAGCGTTCAGACCAAGTCTCATTGATGAAATTTTCAATAACCTGGAAAACAACAATGATACAAAATTAAATTTAAACTATATAAAGTATGGGTAACACTTTAGATTAGGGAACACATATTCACCATTAACTAGGTGCTTATTAACATGCATATAAGTAGCTAATTAGTATTTATTAAGCAGTCATTAACCCCTTATTCTACCTCTATTGCAACATGAATTCAGACTTTTCCATATATTAACTCATAATTATTACTTATTGACTACAAATGAATGAATATGTGTTTCCTAATCTTAAGTGTTACCAAAGTATGCCATAGTATGGTCTTCAAAAGTGAAGCCAAAAATTTTGACTACACATAGGTCAAGCAACAAAATTAGAATACAGGTAGATAAACTTTTATGAAGCACGATTTCAGATCCTGTAGTCACTTTTTGGCGTGCTACATTTTTGTGCCAGTGTCCATTGGTCTGATGAGTGTCTTTTTTTTCTCTGATCTAAACTGAATTTCAATCTGGGAAATGTTTAAAACTTCTGTTTTTTATCCTCTGATGGCAACAAAAATGGATGATAAATAACTCTTTGCCCCATCTCTCTCAGTCCAGTACTCAGAACCTGTTGAAATGTCTCTGTGTGACCACCAGATGGCAGCACTGTTCAATTATTCCACACCAGGAAGTTTCCCAGTCCAGTTTTAGTTCCTCCCGCCTCTTCCTCCGCTGTCTTCCCTGTGTTGACAAACAGGAACAGCCAGGCACTGAGAGGGTTAAGTATGTTTATGTGCGTGTGCAATGACACTTCTCGAATAACTCAGAGGTCAGCACCCTGTCTGCACATCCCATAACTCTCTGACCCCTCCAGAGTACGCCTCCAGTCCTGTCATGTGCCTCCAAGATAGAGTAACAGCACTTTTATTTTGAAACATGAAGCCGCACCATGTGTGAGTGGAAAACACACTCAGCAGTGTCCTTGTACATCAGGCTCTCATGAGCGGGTGCTGCTCTGTCAGAGGGGGAACATATAGGGTGACACTTGCAGACCGCGTCATGTCTGATATCAGCTTTCACTCACAAGACTCTGCAGTGATCACGAGTGTGTTATCACATACTTTACTGTACCCCTGACCTTCATCTCGTAACATCTACCCTTTTCCAATGCATGCTGTGCATTCAGAGGGACTCTGCTGGGCTCTGACTGTATGAAATCAGTGAAGGGTATCAGTGCAGATATGCACTTTATGTAATATCACAGCTATTTGTTAGCAACAGACTGAGTCAGAGAAATTAGGACAGATCCTCAATATGGAGCGAAAATTTAGTCTGTAACTCCTGATTTTTGGGGCTTGTGACTGTGACGCAAGCACTGAGGACTCAAACTCTGCCTCAAGCATTGAACTCTTTTTTTTTTTTTTTAATTTGTTCATTTATTGTTTTATAAAAGGTCCCACTACTTAAGTTTAGAGTTAGGGTTGGTACATGTTGTCCCATACATGTGTCATCTTGTACAGCAACAGTTTGTCCCAGGATGCCTTGAGATCAGGGACGGGCCTGTCAATAGTTGAATCTATTGCTAACTTTTAACTGATTATTCAAATCCTACTGGAGAGGTGCCATGAATCTTAGGCTTCGCATGCAAGTAGAAGCGGTGCAATATGTTCCACATTTAAAAGACCAATCAAAGAGCAGAGATAGCAACCTCAATCTTCAAATGACTAGGATGCTGACACAAAAAGCAGATAAAATGAGACACTAATGTTTACCTACTTTGACCGTTGGGTGTGCAGCTGCTGGCTAACTAGCTACTGGAGTGGCTCAACATAAAAGTCAGAGATATCTGGCTGGTTAGAGTTTTGAGAAATAAACGATATGTTGAAGACATTTTCTCTGCAGGAACCCCAACACACCAGGAACGACGAGTCCACTTTTGTGTCGGTAAATGTCACTCCAGGTTTTTACGGTTAAAAGATGAAAGGAAACAGCACAGACACCTCTGGCAAACAATAGCTTAAATGATTTTGACTCTGCTATTGAGGACTTGGGCTCGTCTCTGACTCAGACTTAAAGTGGACTCAAGGTGTGCTCACTTGAAAACACTGACTTCAACATTGGCTAATTCCTAATCACATATAAACATTAACTTTTGCTGCATATTTTTTTGTTTTGATGTGTCTATTTTTTGCTACTATCAAAGATCTCACAGTATTTATAAATTTTAGCTCTCAGACTTTCAATAAGACCCATTCCTGTACACATGACATTATTACTCAGGTTTCTTATGGATCCGGCTGTGTAAGATACTTTCTATGCTTGGTCAAGACCCCTCAACAACCCCTTCATTATGGTAACTGAATTCAGAGAGTTCAGAGAGTTCAGCTTCTGTTTATTGACACCTTTGATAAACCATAGAGTGAGGTCAAACTGTGACTTTCTGTTAGCATCGTATTGGTAAACAATGTGGCTAAAACTGTTAGCTTTGGTTAACATGTATGCACAATTCAAGCTGTTGTTAGACTAGAGCGCACATACAATTTCCAGCCATCATTTGGCATCATTTAAGGCTTATTAGTTTGTCATCAGTCAGCTGTTGTGATGCATCTGACACTTTTATTGCTGATTGCCACTTTAACATCAAATCATTTGCCTTAAGGTGGATTTCTGTCAGCAAAGTGTGAATCAGACAAACCTGAACTTGTTGCATCTCAATGACTCCAACTGGATTTCAGAGGGAAATGTTGAACTTTAATTGTCACTGTGCAGTCTTACAGTGTTCTTTCAGATTGAGACGTCTTGAGTGGGCAATCAGAAAACATTGAGTTATAACTTCATGTTCTTTCCTCTGTCTCTTCACAGTCAACAGGCCGAACAGCCCAAACCACCAGCTGGCTCTAAGTGCACAATGAAACAGACTGTGCATTCATGCTGCTGGGCTGTCAGCGTTTGCTGCTGGAAGCTTCCAAGGTGAGCTCTGTCTTCAGGAGATAGAGAGGGAGGGAATAAATGATTCTTCTGAGGAGGGAAGTTATCTTTCTCTAAAAACTTTATATTTGAAAAAGAGGGATAGAGAAGAAGGGATAGTTTGTTTCCTGCTTCCTCATTCCTTTTGTTTTTTAGAGTTACCTTTTCTTCTTGTTTTTGTGGAGCTGTTCTTGAATTTCAAATTTGTCCAAACAAATTTCAGCTTAAACAGTAGGTTATTTCAAGCATTTCATATTTTTACTTCAACAGTAGCAGCAGAGTAGTGTTTTGCTTTTGAAGAAAGGGAGGAAAACATAAAGAACAGATTTCAATCCTCAGATCAGAAAAGTCAATCCTAAGACCAAAAAATCTTCCCAAAACTGAACTAACATAAACAAATCCCAGATGACCCCTCGATTAAACTTCCAAATAAGGATGTTGTTGTCTACGTGGAGCGGGCAGACATGCTGCAGCAGGGGAGGGAGGGGGGCAGGAACAAGAGAGAGCAGCTAGGCCCTTGAAAGAGCGTATCTAATCATAGACGCTGTAACAGTGCAAGGCCAACGTCACCAGCATCACTGCAGCCTTTATCACATGCAGAGCGGAGAGGACCTGCTGATTATCTGCATCACTGCTGCGTTATAACACTTGCATTTGGGAAATTTCAGCCTCTTACAAAGGTCATCAACTAATCAAGGATTAAGAGCTGAGAGCCTGTGTCGATTACCCGCTCTGCACGCTCGCTGTTCAACTTTTAGCACGTGAGGTTTCTCAGACCAAAGTGTGTGTGAGAGCTGGTGTGTGCGTGTGTGAGACCTGTGTCGAGTGCTGGGAAGGGGATAACAACCCGAGAGGGCAGGTTGACACTAGCCCTGTGTGCAGCAGACCACATATTCACCACCACCCCCCCTTTAAGTCTGCAGCACCTCACTGAGTCGCTCACAAGCTTCATGGACACAAACACGTGCTGTGTTCCAGACAAATCTTTGCTGCTCTGACAGCTCAGCTGTTGTCGAGATTTAAATCTTAAAAAGGAGCAGTAAGTTTCTGGACTTTCTAGATTCAGTGGCTATTTTTATAATCAGTTAATGCTCTTAGTTTTTTTTTTTTTGCAGCACATAACATTAAAACTTTTGAAAAGTACCAAAAAACTTTAAAGCTCCTGTCAGAAACTTTCTGTGTCATTTGTAGTTGGTACCCCTTCTGGACTTAAGAGGTAATGGTTCATTTTACTGTGAAACTTTTCCTGTAAATATATGACCGTTTTTCCCTACATAAACTCACATCATAGTTTCTTTCTGTCAATGGTAAAATGCATCACTCTTCTGCACCACAACCTTCATTGACATTGGATAAAGACACTAAAAATCATATTACACAAATTATTGGTAATGTTAAAAGTTTCTTGGGTTTTTTTTCAGTCATACATTGTAAATTTGGGTCAGTTTCCTTGTTAGTAAACAACAAACCCTTGCAAGAGCTTTAAGTGACTATTGGTTAAGTGTTTCTGTGAGTGATATAAGTAACTTAAAATACAGCAGGAGTCAAAGAAAAATGGAAAAAGAAAAATAGACATGTAGAAGTTCAGTTTGTTAATAGGTATCACTTGGACGTAACCATGATGATAGGGGTCAGTGTGTAAAACTAAAGCTACGCGAATGTTAAAAGAAGTCCTGCTCTCAGGGCCTGACCTACAAAGATCCCAAATAACAGGTGCTTAATTGCTTAGTGCGCACTCTGAAAAATTACACATGCTATTCGTGGGTGTGTTGCAGGTGATCTACTTTAATTGGGGCTGCACTTAATAACGGGTACAAAAGTGGAGCAGACCACCTATTTTGCTCATTTGACAGAAGCAAACCATGTTGTACCTGATCAGTACATAAGCTTTGCAGGCGCTATCAGGTTTGCACACGTTTTTATACATGCAACACTTTAGTACATCAGACACTTACTCTCTTCTTTTGTGTGATGTGTTCTTTGGTTTCTTTAAGAATTCATGAAGCACTCAGATTGTGAAATGGGAAAAAGGATAGGATAATGGTCCTTCAACACAATATGATATCATTAGGTTGATAGGACCGTTAACCTAAAATAATTTCCTACTCTTTGCTCTGATCATAATTGTTTGTGGTAATCATAAAATATTTTGTTGTCACAAAGGATGCAGTGCAACAGAAAAGAAAACAAGCCGGTCGACCAACTCATTTTTACCCAGTAACCTGAATTCATAGCTGAACAAGAGGCCTTTCTGACACTACGAATGAGTTTTAACAAGCTACAATATATGATCTATTTTTTTCTCATAAAGATTTCAAGTTCACAAAATTACTAGTTGTGGTTTGTTTCATTTCATAATCCGTGACACAATTATGCCAGCATCTAGTGTCCTTTTTTGATCCCTGCTGCTCACTTAATCTTTCCTTATGCCTCATTCAAAATGAGTAATGAATCATGTAATCAAAGTCAACTCAACTCAAATAAAGTCTTTAATGTGTTCTTTAACTTTTCTCAAATAATCAAAAGAGAGGAATGTAAACTGTCCTCCCCTCATTTCACTCAGAGAGACGGAGCAGTAACAGCTCTGAGTGTGGATCACCCTGACTGTGAGTCTCCACCCCTCTCAGGTCTCTGCAGGTGAACAAAAGAAGCAGGTGGAGCCGCTGCCTTTGAGTCTCCACACCTGTGACCTGTGCACAGACAGCTGTGTGGCTTTAGGGTGTATTCACAATTACACAAACACACATGTTATTTACACAAATTATTACCATGTAGACAAACAGGAAATAAGTCTTTGCTGTACCTGGCTGCTCCTGTGGTGGATTTAGTCCACAGGGGGTCATAAAAGCAGCCTTTTCTCTTAATTCACAGGAAGAGGTGACCGTCTCTACCTTTTTGTTTCATTTCCTCTGTTTTTTTTTTTCCCTGTCCCCTACCAGTCAGAGGAGGCCCATTTTTGGGCATCGACACACTCTTTTACACAGTGTGTGTTAATGTCCTTGGACATGATAGGCCTGAATGCAGCTATTATTATCTCAACCCTTAACCCAGCGGCCCTGCACTCTCAGTCCTGTTCTTTAATGCAGAAAGTGAAGGAACAATAAGATCATCTTGGTTATCAGGGAGAAGGAAAAACTGTATGGTACTCTGTTTTTTATTTTTTTGTTTGTGTTTCACAAGCTTTTCTTTACTTCTTATACTTGATATATTACATTTTTATGTGATTCTCTAAACAGTTGCTTAACCCTGTCAACTAGCTGTATAGCTGCACATGTGCCTTCATGAATACGTGACACCTTGAAATAAGGCCAGCATCAGCTCGATACCTTGTATCTTAACTTGCTCATACCTAATTATTATTATTATTATTATTATTATGAATACCTTGTGATGATGTTTTTGGACTCTTTACTCACCGCCTGAGGGGCATTGATGACACCAGTGTTGTATCCAAACTGCAGGGAGCCAATCACAGCTGTTCCAACGCTCATCAGCAGCGGGAACGTTAATTTCTGCAAGACAACAGAGAGAAAAGAAGAGGAAGACCAGTCAGTAAAAAGACCAGTTTGACCAGTTCTTCATTGTGTTGACCTGAATGAGTGCAAAAAGTATGATTAACAGATGTATCATCTTTCCAGTCGGACAATGAGCTGCTTTTAGTCAGAAAGTCACACACAAATCAGTTTACAGGAAGACGGTGTTGCCAGTTCTTAGCATAAAGCATCACTGTCTTTCTGTATCTGCTGTTTGATTCAGGAACTTTGAAAGAAGCGGACAAAACAAAATGTTCAGGTTGGTCAGGTTCTGATTTCATCCTCCTGGCGGTTGACAACAGGTATAATGATGGCTCTGTTGAAACATCATAAACATCATGAGGGTGCTTGGTATGACGCCAGTGTTTCAACCAAGAGCTGCTTAAAAAAGATACTATAGGACGACTTGAGTGACACATTCCACACAAACAAGGAAGAGGTGAAGAAATACTTTCAAACTTGGTTTTGTCTGTAACTTGGTGCCAGGTGAGACAAGGGTCACGTCTGAGGAGGCTCCAGGATTTACTCAGAATAATCCAGGTAACTTCATAAAGCTGTCTCTTAGAGGAGGTCCAAGTCTGACCCTGGTTTAGTAAATGTCATTGTCTGTGTTCCTGTTTCTGTTATTACAGACTTCACTTGTTGCTTGATCTCAGCAGAGCCCAGAAGATCAGCAGAGATTTTCCTCATTCCAGAAAGTTAATAAAGCAGAGAAGGGCTCTGTCGCTGTCTTGTTTCCTCATCTCTGGAAGACAAAACAGCCTTAAGCTTCCACATAACTAACTCTCTCTTTTTTAATTTGTAAACTTACTGTACCAAGTGACTTTATGAGAACGACCCAGAAACAAGTCCCTGCATGTATTCCAGCTTAAATTTACCTCAATACAAACATCAAAGGAGCTGCTTACTATTTCCATCTTCCACATCTCACCATCAGCCACCATGACTGGATGATTAATGTTTAGACTTTAGTCTTGTGCTTCACACCAATCCTTTGGCAGAGTGATTCACACCAGATAAGTCCCTTCTGTATTATGGCAACACAAGACTTGACCTTAACAAGGAGCGATAACACTTCCCTATCGCCTGGTTTTATCATACACGAACAGAACGAGTAGAAATTAAACATGTTCATCCAACACTGACGGGACGGTGAGTTTTTAGTCACAAAGATTGAACACAGACTTTTTTAGTGTATTGTTTTTAATACAAACCACCAAACCAGAGAGTGAATGGGTGACACTTTGACATTACTGAACATGTGATCTCTAATGACACGTGTGTAAAAGATATTCATTCATACATTTTTTTTATATTTTCCATCAGTTGGACACAGCAGAAAGCTCAGGCTAAAAACTGCAGTTCCTTAGCTGTCCACAAGGTGCTGTCTCAGAAAGCCAACAAAATCCCATTGAGACCATTTTAAATTGTCTGTTGTCACCATAGCATATACAGAAGTTTACTAACCTAGTACAAGTGATTATTTTGCTCCTTCTGCTCATTTTTTATCATCCAGAGGGTGGATATTTTTCAGAGCATACTGTTTCTGGTGTGCTTTTGAGCGTTTCGGTATGCCTGCAGGTGGCGATAAAGAGTCATCAGTCCACCATATCAGATACCTTATGTTTAGAACGGAGGGCAGTTAAAGAATGTTTTAAATTGTTTATGCAATTATGTGTAGCCTGTCATTTTGGCTCATAAGCACAACAGAAAAACAACTATTGTGTAAAAGTTGAGATCATGGCATTGTCTGAAAAACTTTTGTTTTTGCTGCTTAATTGAAACAAAAGTGAGGTCTAAAAATTTCCGTCGTCAGTGACCTAAGCTCTTATTATTTGTAGACGTAACAACAAAGACGATGAGACTAACAACTGTTTCTGAAATTATGTGCAGAGCCAGTTCTGGATCAGATATATATTTAATTATTGAGTGGGAAGGCCGTGGCCCCAACTTCACCTCTCTGCTGATTTCTACATCAGTTAAAGTCTCTCCAGCTCTTTCAATATGACGACCACTATCTTGGGCTTTATAATGCTTCTACAGAAGCCAGTGAGTTACATCACCAGCAGACTACGTCCAAGTTTTACATAATATCAAATAATGACCTTTATTATCAATTTGAAAATTAAGCTAGTTGGCAGAGAACTTAAGTCAAAAGCAACATTATAACCCCTTGAAATTTGTGCCCCTGGCCATGTGTGTAGGCATTAGCCTGATATTAACACTCCTTTTAGCCGTGGTTTTACATCCTCTCTCACCCCCAGGGGAGTATGTGACTGCTTAATCCTCAAATATATTTACCAAATAGTCTCATACTTCACCGTCTACTGTCCTGGGATTATGGGACCTTTTTACATGTTGGTGCAATGAGAGCAGGGAAAGTCAACTCAAACAGTCAAATTACAGGTCTTACAACCAAAACACAGAGCTGAAAGACTATAAAATGATGAATAAAGCTAAGGGGAGTTAAGGAGTTGTTTTTAATTTTCTGTTAAAGCTGAGAGGACTCTGAGGTTGTTTTTGTTTTCAGTTGAAAATCCTATTTGATCTTTTAATAAAAAATACTAATATCTTTTTTTAATTATTCATTTTCACTAAATTAAAAGTGAGTCCTGTGACGGAAAACTGGATCTGAAGCGTTTTCAACAACAACCAAACTGACCCCACAGGGCTTCATGAAAGGATTTTTGGCCCTTCCCTGTAATATCAACAAAGAGCTGCAGGCTACTTTTAAATTACAGTCCTCTTTGTGACAGAGGTAGTCTGGGTAACACAAGTCAACAATTTTCTTATTGTAGGGGCCAGAATACCTCCCCTGCATGATGAAGAGGGACAAGGGCTGCAGGGAAAAGAGCTGAAAAACGTCAGTGCTACAGACACTTCAGGACCCGCCTGCACTTTTAAACCAATGAGTTTTCTCGTTGTGAGGGTTGTCAAGTCCATGACAGGAGTGTTTAAGGTACAGAATGTATACACAC
>RPOG01006581.1:0-23024 GCA_008086565.1 Thalassoma bifasciatum | reverse complement strand
CAGACTCCTCTGTACCCCCCCCCCCTCATTTATTACTCCCTCCTCCTCCCCTCACTCTGTTTTCAGCCATTTTCAAAAAGAGGAAACTGATGATTAAAGGCACAAACACGTTGAAGAGCACTCGTCCTCGGGGTGACGTCTCCTGTTCCTCCTCTCTCTAATCTCAAACATGGATTTAGATCCTCCTGTATGATAGTGTGGGCAGGATTAGTCATGTAGTTGTGACTAAGTAGGGGCAGGGGCAGTGAGTGTAGGAATCCTACAGACAGAGAAATGCAGACCCAACGCTCAAACATGTGGACAAAGTTCAAGTGTTAGAGTTGAGAATCAGTCTGTCATGTGATGCTTTGTGTCTTTCTTTACTGTCATACTAAGAGAGTTTTATATCCCGTCATTCCCCGATACATTCTGTTTCTTGAAGTCATGCTGTGCTACTTTTGTGTGGTAAAATTATGTCTGGGAAGATTGCATAAATTTTCCAAAATGTCCCTTTTTTTCTCAGCTTGTTCTACAGACCAGTGATATTTATAATGAAATGCTTCACTGGGCTACTGGCTTTATACTGACGCACCAACCTGTCAAGATGTTTAGCATGAACAAAAACATGATCTGACTGCTTACACTGCGCTCTCAGACAGAAAATGCTGAAGTGGAAATACAGTTGTACTTGTCTTTTTGCTGTGGTTGTGTCCAGTGAGAGGCAGCGTGTACTGTCAACCAAGCTGGCAGCTTTGTGTCAGCGGAAAATTTAAAGCCTCCACTATCTAAATTAAGCTTTACCCAAGATTTTACGAAATTATTTATATTTTGGCTAGAGAAAAAATACATGTATATTTTATTATCTAAGCATGTAATAAGGCATTATTATGGAAGCCCATCTGCCAGTTAAAAAATAATAATGAAAACTTGGCTTTGCTGAGAATTTTTGTTCCATTTTAGGTGATAATTAGGAAATAAAAGTTGAAATGATGAGGCAAAAAGTAAAAATGTTTAGATAAAAGCAGAAATGTTGAGATAAAATAGTGAAATGTGAGATAAAGAATTTCAATTTTGACAACTAAAGTCGAAAATCTGCGAAAAAACCTGACATTGTAAGAAATAGTCAACATTTTGGAATGAAAGTCAAAGGTCAGGATGTTCAGATAAAAAGTCAAACTCTTGAGAAAAGTAAAAATATGACGTAAAGTCAAAATTCTGAGAAAAAGTCTCAATATTGAGAGACAGTGTCTCAAAAGTCAACCTTTTGCCTCAGTAATCTGACTTGTATCTCAAAATCTTGACTGAGCTTTTACAAAAAAAATCAAAACCTCAACAAATTCAGTTGTTCATTGTTATATTTTTAACTGGTGTAAATAGGCTTTTATACATGATGTATGTTTATTTAATATGAAATGTTCACTTGAAAGAGAAAAAGATTGTTTTAAATAAATGTATGGGTTATGAAGCTTCTTTGTTGTCTCAGAATATCTTTGGGCATTTTTACAGTACCTCCAGGAAGCCGATTAGTGGTTCTTCTTTTTGGGTTTTTAGAAAATGGTCACGCTAAAATACAACTGTTCATGTCTCTTTGTAAATTGTTTGAACTACAAAAATTGGCCACGTGGTTATTAAAGCTCTCCTCAAAAACTCCAGATACCTGTGTCAAGTTTGTTCAGATTGAGTCCAAATTTACTGAATAGACTGAAGTTGGGATTCAAAACTTCCAATCAGAAAAAGCATCCCAGAGTCATACATATTTTTTGCGGTCAATAATATCGACCTACTGAAGGAAATCGGTTGTTACAACCAACTTGTACGATCCCTTTGACATTGTAATAGAAAATAGGTGTGGGTCAGACTGGTGAAATGAAAATCTACAGACCCGTCTGTGCTGTATCTCTGCGGAGGCTTCACGGTGGGGTAGATGGCATCTTTGGAAGCAGCAGCGCCCTCTCTGTGGAGCCAGGCTGATGGTGGGGGGCCCAGCGGGGGCCAGTAGCTGTCCTCACTGACAGAGCTCAGCAAAACCTCTGCTAGCTTCCTCGCTGCGGACTGAGAGGAAAAACCGACATACAGAGTATCCATCAGAGTCATTTAGGAGAATGTGTGATTACAAACATAAGAAGTAACCTGATACATTAAAAGAAAAACAGACATGGTATCTGAATAAACTTTAAATTAACATGGAGCATTGAAAACTGAACATTGCTATTGTGATGTTTCAAGACGGAATTCAATCATTTACGACTTTATTGAGAAAATCTCAAACACAAAACCTTAAGCAGGCACCAACTCTTGGCATGTGAATATGTTAATAAACCTGTGTTCAAAGCATCCTACCTTCCTGAAGCTCTGAGACCCCCGACACTCCACCACCCTGAGCACCCGACGCAGCTGGTGTGAACCCTGTGCAAGGTGACTGACAAAACACACGCACACACACACATTAAAGTCATCTACCACCAGCAGCAGAACTAAAGCATCCATTTTCACCACAAAAGGTGCATCAACACCTGTCTGAAACTGTTTCATCAACTCTGAATGTTTTAAAACTCATGATCATACAAAGAAAGAAGAAACTCTGCTAGTAGTGTTAGTTAGAGCTTCTTGCTATTACATTTATTTGGATTTTTGCACTGATAAAACTCAAAGTAGTTCTCAGAAGACTTTAAATTGAAAAGGCTTCAGTAAGACAATTACTATCATACTGCCTCAGGAACTTTAAAAAGATTTTATTTAATTGAAAATTATAACACAGATGTCTGTGATGGTCTGCTGGATTAACCTACATTAGCTTAAGCTGGGTGTGTCCAGTCATTTTGGCAACCAGTACTGGTCACAACTCAGCCATGAATGATCCTCAGACTTAAAGAGCGACACTGACACCTGCTGGTCAAAGGAGCTCTACACCCACTCCTCCACATACCGCACCCAAGAATACGAGGTCAAAGCAGAGCAACATTTGATAACCACCTGCTAACTGCTCAGAAATGAGGAACAGAATTTAACACTGATAACAAACACCATAAAAAGATTTATCAACATGAACAATAACCAAAAGTCTGCTGGAGAGGAAGGTACAAAACCACTGTTGACAGGGCTGAAGATGCACTAGCAACAGCATATAAATATACCAATGTAACAGGTCAATTTAAGTAATTTAGAACAAAATCAACTCAAAATTTACTGAGATTAAAGACAGTTCAGCTTAAGGCAACTGAAGGAACTCATGAGTGCTGGACAGACCAACAAATAAATTAAAACTGAATGAATAAGTGTTACAGTTTCAGCATCTTACTATTTAAGGGAGTGAAAAGAGAAAAATAATCCTCACATTGGCTTCAAATACATGTGAAACAAATACACTTTGTATTACATGGTATGTTAGACCTCTTTTTTGAGTGGAAAAATTTTTGTTTTTGAGTTTTTGAATTTGGAATGAAACCATTTCATTTTTTTTAATGGCAACAAATGGTCATACCTGTTGTCCTGAGTGAAACTGAACCAGTCTTGTTTTCTGGTTTTATGAAGCATAAGTTATAAAATGATCACAATATTCTGTGTTACACCTCCAAGTCAACTTGTTTTCACTTCATCACTCCAAACTTTACATTTATTTTGAGATTGTATGGGATAATAGACCTCATTTAATAGACAACATGAAATCATTCCTTGTATTGAGTAAAAAAGGCAGGGATTATGAATTATTTATGAGTTATTATTTATAATGAGGATCAGAGGTACATATGTTTAAGTGTTATCACATACATTATCTCTCTCTCTCTCTCCGTCTCTCTCTTTCTCTCCGTCTCTTGATATATCTATATATACACAGACAGAGGAGAGTTTGTCCTGTATGTTTGTCATTTCTTGCCTCATTTACCAAAACAAGATAAAACTTTAGCAGTTCCATCTACCACATTTAAGGACATGTGAAGTACTGAGATTGTTAAACAGACTGCAAGGTAGGTCATGAAAAATTGTCTTGGAAAAAACATGTGGAATGATATTAGAAAATGTGTGATCCTCCAGAAAAGGAAGCTAGTTTTTTTTTCTTTATTTTAACCTTAATATAACACCTGTAATTGGTTTAATGAAAGCACCTGAGAGGGACCTCAGAAGTCATAGTATACTATTATACAGAATTTATGCTGCAGCTCAGTGTCCATCTGTGTGTGTGTAGTGTGTGTGTGTGTGTGTGTGTGTGTATGTGTTTGCGTCTTTCAGTGGCTTTTATTTATAAATCTGTGCTGGCTGTGCGACAAAATATCGGTGTGTTTAAAAATCGGAGCAAAAACAAAGATCTGGGTGGCCTGTGCTCTCATTTTTTTACCCTGAGGATGTTTGTGTCCTGTGCCTAAACAGACTCAGGAAAAAATGTCTCTTTAATGTGGAGCTTTCTCTTCGTCTGAAAACACACATAAGTACCTGAAAGTGATAGATAGACAGATGAAACTACAGATCACATGTAATCACACGTGTTTCTTTGCTGAAACTATCTCAGAAAAAAATTATGCACCAAAAATGAACTTCTGCTGCAGATTTGTTGCGTTGCTGCGCTGGCACAATTTTCTGTTTGGGATTTTGTTTTGAAAATTTTGCCACTGCTCTCCCAACTGGCTCATTCTTCAGAAATAAATATTTTTTCTCTAATGTACATTGAAGTGTGTCTTTACCAGGTTAAAGGGTGATTTAGAAAGCAGGATAGACTCTGTGTCTTTGTGTGTTTTGTACGAGTGAGTCGGCCTTACCCTCTCTGGAGCAGACACAGGTAAGCGCTCTGTAACGCAGCCTGCAGGAAGTAGCCCAGGTCAACATCAGGTGGAGGAGAAAGCACACTGGATTTAAAGGTCTTGGAGTGGGGGGTCGATACTGTCTGCATAAGAAATATTGAAACCAATGATTTTATTCATCACGGAGCCTTGAGAGCTTTTTCTCTTATTTGATCACAGCTGCAGTATCAACACCTTCAACACACACTGCCAGGCCAAAAAAAAGTCACCACCTGGATTTAACTAAGCAAATAGGTACAAGCCTCCTACTGGATAATTACTGCATGGACAATTATCTCCATTATTGCAAATAAAACAGTGAATCTCAGGAACATGTTTAAGAGTGGAAGTAAGAGCATTTCCACACGCACAATGCAAAGGGAACTCAAGGCTAACTGGGAAAAAAGGCTTCAGTTTGTTAGGGAGCAAAAAGATTGGATTCTGGAGGAATGAAAGAAGGTCATGTGGTCTGATGAGTCCAGATTTACCCTGTTCCAGAGTGATGGGCGCATCAGGGTGAGAAGAGAAGGAGGTGAAGTGATGCACCCAACATGCCTAGTGCCTACTGTGCCTACCTTTTTTTGGTGGCAGTTTCTTTTTGGCAGGCAGTGCATTAAGCTCAATGTCAAGAGTGAAACGTATTTACGCCTTTTAAATCAATAAAAAAGAGCTTATTAAGTGAAAGTACCTCAGCTTGTACATTACACACCATGAAAAATTCACCTTATCAAGCTCCTGCAGGTAGGAGAGCGCAGCGTCACATGCTCTCAGGAAACAGGACAGACTCTCCTCCTCCCTCTCAGACAAACGGACACGAGACACTGAAGAGACCGCCTGGTGATCCAGGGACAGACCTGAGGGGAAAAAAAAGACCACAGACCTGACATGGGTTGACGACAGTTCTGGATCACATCAAGCAGGGATTAAATATCTCGGATCCTGATGACCAAGAAAACCATATCTTTCATTGAATCTGATGTTACAAGGACAGTAACTGACATGTCTAAAACCAAATAAAACCCATTCAACTCATTCCCAAAGTCTATGAAAGTGAAAGGCAGAAAAAAGAAAAACAGAAACAGACATGGTCAGTGGCCTCACAACACAACCTACATTTGTTCTAATTTCCTCTCCATGTTTCCTCACACTGGGCCATGCAGGATGCTGCGCTGATGCTTAATCACAGAAGAAGAAGAGAGCAGGTCAGTTTCGGTCCAGACACCAGCTCTGGAGTCTATTTCCGACTTAACGATGCCAACAAACAGAATATTTCTGGACCACAGGAGGTCTGTGACGGACTGCAGCTTTAGGCCAGTCGCCAGCTTGATCAAATAAACCCAGAGTTGCCAATACACATTCATCTCCTGACAAATATTCACATCTGAATCCAATCCCACAACAACAAACAGAAGAATCCGTGAGGAGGAGAGACAAGACCCCCAAATGATCTGACCTGGTTCAGCCTCAGAAACAATCAGAGGAAATCAAAATCCAACCGTTTCTGTTATAAAATCCTCGTCAGTGTTATGAGGTTACGTCCAATTATCAGGAAACAGGAAATGTAATCACATGATAATGGGTTAAATAAAATTACACAGGCCTCACAGGACAGCAGCAATGATGCTCCATGGATGTGACCTTTGACCTCTGATTAATCTGGTGTTAAACATGGCAGAAAAAGAAAAGACTTGTTTCCTCAGAACATGAACATTGAACTGATCAGTCTCCAGCAGTCAGACTGGTTGTGTTTGCTAATGAACATTTTGGGGAAAATTAGTTGCCAAAACTAAAATTGCCAAAATTAGTCATCAAAGTCAGAAAGCTTTGTCTCTGAAAAAGGGACATCGTATTAACTGGTGAAAGACATCAGATCAAAACATTTAGATTTGGGGACCTGGAGGAGAAAATGTTACTGGTAAAACTCAAAGTCAACAAATAGCACTCATTATAAAATACTGTCAACTGCAAGAAAAGTCAGGAGCAAAGATGGTCTGGTGGTTTGTGTTGCATTCCATGAGGTTTGCACTCGTGCGGGTGGCCCAGGGTATAAATTTGGCCAATGATCAAACATTTGGAATGTAGTATACACATGCATTTTATGCAAAAAAAAAAAAAAAAAAAACAGTTGAGAGATTTAAGTGTTTTTCAAGTTGAATTAAAAGGACAGCCTTGAAAAAAAAAAAGTCACTCTGGGCAACCGAAATTGGTCTCAAAATCAATATATTTCTTAAACATTACCAATAGTTCAACAAATATCAGTAATTAAATGAACAGTTTAAGAAGGACAGGCTTGTAGATTTGCAGATAAAACCTGGCTCACATGATAATCAAAAGTGGCTTGTTATTAACAGTAGTTTAAAAATACATTTATTTGCAAATATGAGAAAGATTTAATAACCTGCCAGGTGTTTCAATGGTTTCTTCAGATGTGTTTAGTTGATGAGACACCCCATCATTGAGATGGTTTCAAAATTAAAGTCCCAAAATTGTGTTTTCTTGATGGTCACTTCAGTTGCTATTTCTTATAATTAACATATTCAGACAACATTTGTTTGTATGTTATGATGGGAATATAAGCTCAAATGCTTCATAAATTTGTCAGTGAATGTAAAACATGTTAGAAATTGTGCCAAACAGGGCAATGGATATATTAAAATTGATTTAAAAAATGTTTAAACCTAACATAATCCTGTTCAGTCGGACAGAGAAAATTAGGCGTCACATCATTGACCCACCTACAGCACAAGGGTTTGCCATTTAAGAAACTCAAAGCACACAGTAACAAAAAAGGTCCTTCTGAGGAAGATCAGCCACTGCTGTGCTCATCATCACAATATTTCTTTTTGTGTCTTCAAGGAGTGTGATGCACCCAGTGGATTTATAGATTCATAATTTCTTCTGCTCCCTGAAGCTGTGTGCTTCTGTACTCATGTTTTTCCTTGACAGCAGGAAAAGTCTCTTCCCTGGGTAAAACACAGTACAGGAAAGTGTCAGGTGTTGACCTCTTTTCTTCCAGACATACCTTTAATCACAAAAGCTTCAGCCAGCAGGCGGAGGTGGTAGGTGGGCTGTATGTCCTGCGTCAGCTCCTCCAGTCCCACCCTGGCACACATCCCCTGAGCGTCCCGATATCGTCCCTGCACGTAGTGAACTTTGGCCATTAGCAGCAGAGCCTCGTTCAGGTATCTGGGCTGTGGTATGAAAGAGAAGAAATGTGAAAGCTCAGTGTTGAAGAGGATTTCTGCACTTTGTGTAATGAGTTAAAGACGCTGTAAGTTGTTAACACAGACCGTGAGACGTCCTCGGCTCAGGACAGAGTTCAGGTGTCCTTTCGCTCGGCACAGCTTGGGCTGGGTCTTGTCTGTCAGAGGCGTACAGCTCCGTAAGAGGTCTATGTTTTCTTGGAGGCACTCCTCCAGCAAGGCCTCAGCCATCAGCAGCATCCCGTAGTCATCTGAGGAGGGGTCAGGATAGAAAAACTGAGTCATATAGAGTCTGAGCTGAGGGTCAGAGGTCATTATTTTCTGTAGCCAAAGCAAACCTCAGAGAATCCATTAAAACAACATTTCCCACCAACTCCGGGAGAGAAGCTCAAATATTCCTGAAGTAGAAGCAACAGTCTACATTTCCCTCCTGCTCTCCTTAAATAGCTCCAACTTATAATCACAAGATAAGAACTGCTCTTTGTACCATAAACCACCTCCACAGTCCAGGAGGGAACCTCAGATCTTCTGAACACACACGCTCAGTTAAAGCTTCCTGTTTACATTTAACTCTGTGTGTGTGTGTGAGTGTGTTCTGACTCTGTGAGCATGTTTTTGTCCTGATACACGTCACATATGTCTGCCTGTTAGTTTTATCAGCAAAGCCAAGGCTGCAGCTCGCTGTGTGGTGAAGGTGAGGGAGAAACAGCAGGATGGTTCCCAGGCCTCTGCTCTTTTTACCAGTCGGGCATCAAGCAGCATTAGCTCGTGTTAGCATTCAGCCACTTTCAGGACAACCACATCTGTCAACTGAGGTGTCAATTAATCAGATATTTGATGTGGAATAACTAATCAAAACTAAATGTTTTAGACAGACGAAAAATTATTTTCATAATCTCGATCCTAGGGCAGTGGTTCTTCACCTAATTTGGGCTGTGACCCCATTATTACATTACAATTTTTTGGTGACCCCAAAGACATTTTCTTTTTAGATTAAATTTCTTTGCAATAATGCTTTATTGCCCCACTAATGGCATAGCTCACCAAAGATGCTGTCATTGCCCGCTTACTAACGGTCATAACCAGTGGTGTGTACAGACACTTTGAAGGTAAAGGGTGAAGAAAAAAAGGCAAATACAACAGGCGTTTTGGCCCCCAAGAGGACAGTTTATCATGTTGTAACCAGTCAAAGGGGTAGATTGGAGTGTTTCGCCAACTAGAAAGGCACTTCAACAATTGTTTTGGCCCCTTAGAAGATTGTTCAGTGTAAAAATGTCATGATTATTTTCTTTGAATGATTTTTCTGTTTTTCTTTTTTTTTTCCATGTGGCTCGGAGTGTTTGAGTTCCTCTTGGAACTTTTTATATGAGGCCAGACGAGCATAGAAATCATTCTTATTTATGCTTAAAGATAAACTTGACAAATTTGAAAAAATGTGGTACCTTTGATCTCCCTTAAGCTGAGCTGAAACAGTCAAACTTTGTTTAAATGTAATGGTAGATGGCACTTCTGGGGGGATAGGGGGTGGTGGGGCAAAGGTTTGATTTTTGTTTTGTTTTGTTTTGTTTTTTTTTACGCTTCACCTGTACTTATATGAAGGCAGTTTTTCAAATGACTGTAGAAAAGTTACTCAACTATCTACACAAAGTAAAGTGCTTACTCCGGCCTTTGGAAATGACTGTTGTTAAAAGAAAAAGATAAATTTCCTTCTAGATACTCTGCGGAGATATTGTGTGTTTTGAATAAGCATTGACTCAAGAACAAAAAAAACATCCATTGTGTTTATATCAGCACTCAAAAACTGCAGGAAACCCCCTGCACAGTCTAACCTACCATCACCATTTTAGCACAAAATAGTAATAAAATACATCTTTGTTGAGGTCAAAGAGTGCACAGGAATATTTAATATTCAACCGTCAGGTTGTGACCAGACTTCTTCACCTCAGGGTCTTGTCACACCTTGTTCTAAATCCCATAATCACCCATTAACCAAAAATCATTCCTTGCATTATGACCATCACTTGTCAAAACTCCTTACACCTGTCATAGTTCCTCTCTCTCTCTCTCCATCATCTAAAACTGTGCAGCAGTGACGCTGTAGCTCTCCTGATTCATCCTTTTTCCATGAATGTCTGATCAGCTGATGTGACTCATACATGCTTGCACAGTAACAACACATTGATTTAACACTTCACTGGATGTGCAAACTGTCCATCTGCACCATCAGCCAGTTATGGCCATGATAACTGTTGACTTGCAGTAAAGTCACCTGAACCCATATTTACTCTGCGTGTCTGCGAGGGGTGGTGGCAGGTACATTAGTGAGTCAGCACAGAAATCTTTTATGAGGCACAGGACAAAAAGTGTCTGCACATTTCTTTGAGCTAGTGTAGAGGGATTTCAGGGGTGAAGGCAGAAAGTCAAAGGAAGGAAACCTTACTTTCTTTAAAGTACTGTACTTTATTCCCTGGTGAGTGGAGTGAACAGGGAAGGGGATCTAAAACACTTTTGGTTATGACCCCATTCAATCATTCATGTTGTGTAAACTTCCAGTGAGAGATGATTTATTGACTCCTGATTTAATTCACTGGGATTAATTCTGTTGTTTACTTTCTTTTTTTTTTAATTATTCCTGCATTTAAGAATGTGTTTCTAGTGGGCTAAACTTGCAGAGAAATCCTTCACACATGCCCTATGTCTTGTTTTGAGTCCAAAGTCCAATTTGCGCACACAGATCAAAACTTGAGATTCCTTCAGAGTTAAAGTTTAAATCCATTTGAATGTTGTTGCATGAAATTCGAGTTCAGCTCATTTGTTTCCTCTAGTAACTTGGAGAATTGTCTATGAAAATTTTACCTAAAAATAAGTTAATCAAAGCAACTTCCTCTATCTCCTCTAAGAAGCGAGTAAAAAGAAAAAAAAACCTTACAGCTGATCTGTTTTATGTTTCTGTCACATTCAGGTTAACGACAGGTAACTAACACCCCAAACCCCCCAGATGAGCCCCCCCCCCACCATCACCACCACTCACCGTCCTCGTGGAAACGCGCAGCCTGCATCTGATCGATGATCGCCGGGATCCGGTCCCACTGACACTCGGCCCGGCAGCGCTCCGCCTCCGCCTCCAGCCGGATCTGGGTGAAGGAAACCCGGGCTGCCATCGGTGCTCTGTCCCGGTGGTGGTGGCTGTACTCCCCGGACACGATGGGAGTGACTGCAGACTGGAGGGTGAAATAAATGAGTAAGCTGACTTCCAGAGGAGGAGGAGAGGCAGAGGGGTGTGATCTCTACTACTGACATGAAGGGTCAACACAGATGAAGCCAACAGTAAATAGGCCTAATGTGATTCTCTGTAGGCTGTGATTTGGGTTTAAATGTCATTACATGAACTAATCAACAGTAGCTTCATGGGGAATTTCTCTGGAAATGTCTGCAGCATAGAGGGAAGAAACAACCATGCTTCTTATTTATTAAATTATGGAAGCATATTCCTGCCATTATGATACAGAGACTGACTGTGATCATTTTGTATCTTTACATGACTAACCCATGACCTTTTTAAAACTTAACAACTCAACAAGATTACTTTTTCTTTAAAAAAAAAAAAAGTTGATTTCTTTAAATGTCATGTAAAAATTTAACTCATGAGAATATAAGACTTGCTATCTCAAATAAGACTTCATATTCTCAGTTTGTCACTTCTCTTTATAGTATCTAAAGTCGTAAACCCTGTGGTGCATAGTGGTCACTACAGAGGACTCCTATTTAAAAGTCATTTACTCTTAAATTCAATGGTTCACGTGGTGGAAGTTCATATTAGTCTGTGTCAGAATATTTTTATTCTTCTTAGGGCCTGAAAAAAATGTTTTCAATTAATTTTCCAAATATATGGGTTTTTTTAAGAAGTTGTAGACAAACATTTAAGGGTAAAACAGCATAATAACTATAAATTATTCAGTATTCAAATGGATGAAAGAGTTAAAATGTTTCACTAAGCATTAAAAAAAGATTATTCATGAAATTACCAAAAAGAAAGAAAAGAAGTCAAACAATAAAATATGTCATATTTACATTAAGTCCACACTGTTTTAAGTTCAATGCTCAGTTACAAATATTTGAAGAAAAAAAAAGGAAAACTTCTTTTCATGCTTTAAGACAAATGAAAACACTCAAGGTAAAAATCCTGACACTGACTTTCATAATTCATGCATCAGAGGGTTAAAAATGACAAAGCATCTTAAAGTGACAGTAAGGAGACTTGCGCAAACTGTGCTATGTAATTGTTTTGAAAGTGGAAGGAGATCAGATCTTCTTTATAATCCTACTTTTCTTAGTTTAGGATACATTTTTACCAGACACAAAGCGGTGAGGTAATGTATTTATCAACAGTTACATAGTGCTATTGTTTGTGACTAAGATTATCATGCATGCCAGCCCAAAAATACTTCCACAAACACAGTCCAACATTAATAAGTAAAACAATAAAAAAAATGTTTTGCTTACATCTAGCCTTTTTGAGGTAAACTCTACATATTTCAGCAAGATAACCCTAATCTGGTTTCAGCATGCCTCACAGCAGCCTGACTTTGCTGCAGAGGAGTCCAGGTGCTGCACTGGCCAGCAGTCCTGACTTTACCCCATTGAAAACATCTGGCGGGTATTAAGTGTTACTCAGAAACATTTACAAAGTGGGTTGCAAAAACATGATGATTCAAGATGATTCAACACATTGAGAAACATTCTTTGTACCAGCTATTTTGAACTGTGTTGTTTGCATCATAACTGAGTTTAAAGCAGCTGTGTCAAAGAATCCCTTTTGTCTTGCAATAAATATCTCGTATATCAATGCAATGCCAAACCTTTGAAGTTAATGAACACTATCTTATGAGATTGTTTAGGTATCTGGGATAAAACTGTGATCATTTTTCAAAGATAACAGTGTCCTACATAAATACAATCATATCTTGTCTGAGCAAGCATGTCTAAAACAACAGTTTTGCAGAAAAAATAATGAATGAACAGTTCAAGGCAGCATAAAACGTTGACTCCTAATGATGATGAATGAAACCAAAACACTGTGAGAAGGCTGGTGATAATTAGAATAATAATTTGAAGAATAAAACCACATTGATGGTATCAGGTTTACTCCACTTTCGTGCACTTTAAATGAGATTCACTCGTTTGCATTGCTCATCTGTTCCTTGAAATGAGTGAGAGTTGTTCATTTACAGCTGCCTGAGGGAAAAGGAAGCGAGCTCTCCTCCTCTAAGCAGACATGTCCTTAATCTTCCCTTTAACACTTTAACTGGATCAGGTTAAAGGCTTAAGAGGCAGCACTTCACAGAAAGCTGCACTCTGCTGCTGCAAAGTCTGCAACCAAATCACACATCAAGGACACTGAAATGCTTCTGCTTTCTACCTTTAACAATCACATTTTCACCACTAGGTACAGTAAAATTATTATATTGTAGTTGTATGATTTGTTCAGCAGCTTTGGTCTGATTGTCTTCTCCAGGGCAACTCACTGAGGCAAAGAATAATTTATCTGACTGGCTTCACAGTGTCAACTGTACACAGCACCAGGTACAAGTGAATTAAATCATTTTCTTTGAGTTTTGTGCCAAAGCAGGGGAGAGAAGCAGTGGAAAAGTGGAGAGGGGATCTACAAACACAGGGTGTAAATACAGGGAAAGGCAGAGGTCAGTGACTACTGAACTACTGAACTACTGAATGACAGAAAATCCACCTCGAGTCTCCTGAACAGAGATTTAGCGGCTTCATTTTCTCTCTGGAAACTTGACATTTCTGTAACTCAAGTCTTCTCTTCTGCTCAACCAAGACGGAGAACTGAAACACACACACACAAACAAACACAGACCCATACAGTGTGTTTCTGTGTTTCAGTTTAACTGAGACTTCACCGCGCCCCCTGCTGACGTCAGCAGAGACTGTTCTCAAAGATATTCTTGTCTGACAAGTTGACTCACTGCATCAACTACGTGTTTGTCCAGATCATGACAAAAAATCAACACAAACTGCATCTACATTTGGAGTAAAAAATTTTGTTCCAACCAAACATCTTAAACTTGCTTTTGAATATTTTAATGACACTCCTATCGTTTAATCTCTCTTCAATGCCTCGTATTGGAGAAAGAGAACAGGGCAAAGGTTGAAGGTTACACTACACACTCCAAAATCAAGATTAAACTCATGAATTTACAAGAATGAAGTCAATCTATGACTTCATTCTCTTAAATTTGTGACTTTGTTCGAAAAATTATTAGATTAAACTTTCTTTTTTTCTCCTTTTTTATGTGGCCCTAATCCTCTGTTGTAGGTATATATTCAATTAAAAAATAAATAAATAAATAAATAAATAAGTAAATTATGACCTGACCTACAAAAACATACTGAAGCCATTTTCTGCCAATTAAAAAGAAAAACAAAATGAGAAACTGGCTTTATTGAGATTTTTTGAAATTATTATTATCATTATCATTATTATCATTATTATTATTATTATTATTATTATTATTATTATTATTATTATTATTATCATTATTTTGTCCGTATAAAGTCAAGAGACAAAAAGTCAAATTTATGGGATATTCTACTTTGTATCTCAAAATTTTCGACTGAAAGACAAAAAGACAGAAAAAAACAACAACAAACAAACAAAATAATTCCCAACAGAGTCAAGTTCACATCTCTAGATGTTTTACTGGCTGTGTTTCTATGGAAAACAGTAAAACAGAAGTTTGAAATACACAGCTGTAGACATCAGCCACACAACTCATTGAACCAAGGAACACAGAACAGCTGTTTGTACAACTTGTGAGCTTGAGAACGTGAAATGTAAAATCGCTGCAGGAAACAGAGTTGATACTTAAAAAAAAAAAAAAAAAAAAAAATCATTCCGAGGGCACAAAGTTTTCTACCATCAATTAGTCAGGACGGATTTGAGCCATTACAGACACCTCTCTCGGTCTGTTTACTTACTCTTTGAAAACTTTAACCAATCACAGTGAGCTGTCGTGTCCAAGTGGGGCTACGGCAAACCGTTTGGTCCTTAAAGGCTGTGACTGATCTGTAGCGTTTCCAGACAGATAGTAAGCCAACACAACGGTCCGCGAAGATAACTACTGTACAAGCAAGTAAGCACATTTTCTTTCACAGTTATTGTACTGTACTTCTGTCAACACGGGCTTAATTTTTTTTCACAGGTCGTTGAATCTGAGCACAGTCCTCATATGCAGCGTTAAGCTCACAAATCTGATCCCAGACAGACAACCTTTTTTAGCATATGTTCCCGTTAACAGGTTTTTACTTCAGTAATAACCACGAACAAACTTTCCCCTTTTACCCACAAACATTTGGAGATAAAGTCAACATATTTACAGGAGTTTAATATTGGTCAGTCATGTTTTTATGACATTTACCGTTTGAATGTAGTTTTGTTTACTCAGTTTTGATTTGCAAACGTCAAGAATATTTTCTTCCTCTCTGTTTGCTTCACGACCTAAAGTGGTTCAAAGTGAGAGCAGCTCTGATAAAATGTTTATAGATGTAATTTATCGTTGATTTTTTTTTTTCTTTTTTCAAAAAAGTGGGGTGTATGGCTAAAAACTACTGGAAAAACAATCATGATAGGAATAATGAATACTATTATTGCACTGACAGATTACTTCTATTTTTTAACATTCTGTCTGTGTCTGTCTGTGTCTGTGTGCAGGATGAGGAGCAGCAGGTTACAGTGGGGGGCTCTGCTCCTCCTCCTCCTTCTCTCCTGCTGTGTGTCTGTCCTCTCTCAGGTGGATCCCCAACAGCAGCAGCAGACCATCGTGGAGTCTGCAGCTCATGTCACAGGACACGGTCGTCTCGACAAAAACATGGTCCATGACAAAGAGTGAGTGATAACCACATGCAGCGTGTGGATGTGTGTGATCCAGCTGCTATTTACAGAGAATGACGGACTTTGAACTTGGTCAGAAGCAGGGCTCACTCTCTATGTCCCTCTGGGGTTTTTCTTGCACAGCCACATCATCGAGCATTTAGAGGGAGTGATCGACAAACCAGAGAAAGAAATGACCCCCCAGGAGCTCCAGCTGCACTACTTCAAGATGCACGATTACGACGGAAATAACCTGCTGGACGGGTTGGAGCTGGCCACTGCTATCACACACGTACACAAAGAGGTGAGTGGATGAGTGTGTTTGTGCACACTCTGCCTAAACAGATAATTATGTATGCCTGTCATTTTGCACATAATTACTAAAGAAACATCCACTGCTCTCATTGCTCACTGTGACTGGTCTTCTGTTTAACACTGCACTGACAAATGAACAGAATAACAAATCCATTAACCTATTCATCTTGCCTGATCAGCAAAAGAATTTGGCAATTATGAGATGGAGATGAGCAGATTTCTAACTCTTGGGTTCCTTCACTTTAATGAAGACAAACTAGTGACCTTATAAGCCAAGGGTGAGATTTTGGTTTTTGGAAACAAAAAAATATTATGTTCAGAAACAACATTTTTTTGTTCCAACCTCTTCAAGAATGGAAATTATGGGACATATAAAAATGCTGTTTTTGTTCGAAAAGAATTGATTGGGAAAAATCGGGTTTAAAGCCCTGGTTAACTCTAAGTAGTGTTTGTTCATTGTGCAGCTTCTATTTTGTAGTAGCTTAATTCCCTATGGGTTTTTTTCTACTATTTCACCCCTAACCATTTTTAAGGGGTGTAACAGTTCACTTGTCATTAGCCTCTTATGATAATACAACAGCACTCAAGCGAAGATCCCTGCCTCTTTGGACTTACACATTACACCCTGGGACTGTGGGTTGTTTGTGTCTCGTAGAGAGGATTCACATCACTTAATGGCTTTTCGCCTCTATTAGTATCTCCAAGGGACGATCAGCTGATCTGGAACAACACTGTCACACCATTAAGCCTCAGCGTGTTTCGCAGACACAGGGTAACAGGTGTAAATACCTTGTTATGAAATGGCAGTAGGTAAAAACTGCTTGTCTCCAGAACAACTTGGGATATGAGAGTAGAGCTGGAGCTGAGAGGAATGAGCGGCTGGGTCCCTCATCTCACTCCACTGTGAGCAGATTTGATGTCATTTACGATTGTGAGTCTGTTCCATTGTTAATGATCCGGTAACGTCTTTTGATTTTGTGTGTTTCTCAGGAGCGAGGTGAGCACTTTGAGCCCATGAAAGAGGAGGACCTGATCGCTCTGATCGATGAGGTTCTGAAGGACGATGACAAAAACAATGACGGTTACATCGATTATGCAGAGTTCGCCAAATCTCTAGAGTGAAGCATCGTCTAAATACAAGTTCTACTCCACCACCTTAACAACAAAACCACAGAGGAAACTGCAGGAAGAGAAGCTCACCACAACATCGTCAAATGTCTGTTTTCCTCATTGGAAGCAGAGGTATCAGTATTAATTTGGGACAATTTGTTATTTAAAAATCAAATGAGTCTTGCGTGTGCTCACATGTATGACAATATTTTTACACCTTTAATTTCAGCAGCTTCCCTGATATCACATTTTAAAGGGCCAGTTCACCCAAAAACTGATGGAAAATCTTTAGTCTGATTTGCAACAAATTTGACAAACTGTCAGCAGAGTTTCTTTAGCATTCCAGTGAGATTTACAAATATGTGTTTGATTTCTTTGACTTTGGGTGAATTAGTTCTTCAAGTGCGGGAAACTCTGTAGTGTGTGTGAACTTCTTTTAGTGGTGCTTTCAGTCGTCCTGTAGCAATTTAACAGAATGTCATCACACCAAATGCTGGACTGAAACAGTTACACATTTACATGGACATACAGCTGCTGTGTGGACCAAATGATTCTGTCTGTGATGGCTTTTGTTTCTGAGGAAGATGAGACATCACACAGTTAAGTGGCCTTCATCTGCTCCCACGCTGCAGAGCTGCAGAGCTGCAGAGCTGAGGAGCAGGAGCCTCCAAGAAGAACAAGAGACAGAGGAGTTTCACATTTCCAGATTTTGTTTCTCTTTCTTGCATCCTGCCTGAGATCACTGATGACATAGAAGTGGATAATGGCTTGCATCCCTCCCTGTTGTTCAAAAGTGAAGCCAAGCTAAGAGACAGGGGGGGGGGGCTCTTCAACTTTAGGCCTCACTCTTGGCTTCCATGTCATCCATCTTTTTCTACGGCCCCTGCTGGACAACAAAAATCTGATCAGTTTCAAAGGATGTTTTCTCCCTGAAATGCATATTAGGAGGAAAAAACATCTTTTGCAGTCATGTTTCTAAGCTGGAAGGCTCAATCATCTATGAAAATTAAAGTTAAAGGAGACAAGGAAGGGGACTGAAATGAGCAAAGGCCTCTACACCACCCCTTCCAGGGGTTGTTCTCCAAGAAGATGACCACGGTCAATCACAAAGAGCAGTCATATCCCCATCACCTCACACCACGAACATGATGTGGTGAATGTAAAGCAGCCTGACACTGCTGCTTCTCTGTCACTGGATAAGCTCTAAGTTTACTGGTCTGAGCTGGTTTCCAGTAAATCACCTGTGATAAACCATTTTACATGTTTGCTCCAGCTGCCTTTAAACCAGACATGGATCAAACATGTCTCAGAGTGTTACTGGTGAATCCATTTTTGATTCTTCATGACCTTTGATTTCATACAAATAAGATGAATGAACTTTATATTTTTGCCATCCAGTGTTGATTCTTCAGTCAGTTCAGTTTGTTGAACACAGATATGAAAACACAACAGACACAACTGTGTTGTCTCTGTAATGTGAAACTATTAAAGACTGAAATTCAGTGTTTGAGCTCTGTTATTATTATTATTGTTATTATCATTTTTTTTTCTTTTTTGAAAAGTTTCCCATACAAAACGCAAATCTTAATAAGTGTAATCTACTCAGAGGTATCATCTCATGTAAGCCACATTGATCTGGCAAGCCCACATATAATTATTCATTCAAGATACACTGCCTGGCTAAAACAAAACAACAAAAAAAAGAGTTGCTACCAAAAAAAAATCTATGAATGGAATAACCTGGACATTCAGTTTCAGGTAGTCAGCTGACCTCATTCAACAACTGCAGCAACCCCAGATCATAACACTACCCCCATAGGCTCGTACAGTAGGCACTAGGCATGATGGGTGCATCACTTCACCTGCCCCTCTTCTTACCATGATGATTATTTTCTAATAATGCTTTGGACAGTTTTTAAGACCAGAAAATGCTTTATTTCAATATACTTAAAGACAAAACTGACACCTGAATCACTCGTAAAGAGCATTAAAAAGCCTATTGATGGGGTAGAGAAAGTCTACATAAAGATCAACAGTCATTTAAACCTTGAAGTACGTCCTAGTGTAAAATAACATGACCATTATGTGAAAGTGTAAAAATGAGAAACAGTAATCTTGAGTTTGGGCCCATTCCTCTTTAACTCCAGTGGGTGGGGGGCTCCAGAGGCTGCAGAGAGAACATCTGGGAGGGGATGTTGGTCCTCAGAGGACTGTACCAGTCGTCATGCTGCCGTGGAGCTGCTGGGACGCTGCCGGGGCAGGGGCACGGGGCCACCTGACCTGGGTGACGGGAATATGGGCCGGTGGGGATCATGGGGGGGAGGCGGGGGAGATGAGCCAGGGGCTGTGGGTAGAACTGTCGATTCATGCTGGATGGCTGGACATGAACACCTCCCAGCAGCCCTTTGTGACCTGCCATCACACTCAAGGGGAGGACTTTCTGGGAGGCGCGCTCCTGCTTCCTCTGTTTGGCTCGTCTGTTCTGAAACCAAACCTGCAGAGGAGAGGAGAGGAGAGGAGGGGAGAGGAGAGGAGGGGAGAGGAGAGGAGGGGAGAGGAGAGATATGTTTACCTTTTCAGCTGTTTTTTCCCTCCATAAGTTATCATTCATACTGTGACTAATCACTGTCTTTCACAAAGTGACAGCAGAGTAACCACTGAAGGTTATAACTTTTGTTTGAACGGACTAAAGGTACAGTGACGTAAAAACATCCTCTCTCCGGGCATGTTCTCATTTGTGGTCTTAAAATTATTAAAGGCTAAATTGTAAGATTAAAAAAGTCAACATTTTGAGATAATAAAGGCAAAGTTATGAGGAAAAAAGTCACGATTTTAAGATAAAAAAAAATCAAAATTTCAAGATATTGAAGTCAATGTTATGAGGAAAGAAGTCAGAATTTCCAGCTCTAAAATCAAAATTTCAAGATAAATCTGCAAAATTTTGTGACAGAAAGCCAAAATACTGAGATATAAAGTAAAATTTAAGGAGAAATGTTAGAATTTTAAGGTAAAGTCAAAATTTTGAGATATAAGCAAAAAATTTGAGGAAAAAAGTCAAATTCTAAGAAGAAAAAGTTAAAATTGTAGGATATTAAAATTTGGAGATATAAATTCTAAATTGCAAGCCTATTAAGTCATAATTTTGAAAAAAAAAGTCAAAAATAAGAGAAAGAGACATAATTTTGTAATTAAAAGTCAAAATTTTGAGATTAAATCAAAATTTTGACTGTTTATCTCATAAATTGTACTGTTATGAAAAATCCAAAAATTAGACCTAATATGGGATTGATAAAAGGAAAAAAAAATCTCAACAAAGTGAGTATTTCATCTTTTTATTTTTAACTGGTAGAAATTGACTTCCAATATTATATTTTTTACATTACAGAAAATCTACCTTCAAACAGAAAAAGAGTGTTTTAAATAAATGTTTGGGTTATGAAGCTTCTTTGTTGCCTTTTGTGTGATTAGGTAATTCTCAAAAGGCTGGATAGGGGGTCCACTTTTGGGGTTTTTAGAATATGGTCACCCTATTAAAGGGATGAATTTATCCAACTTATTAGGGGTGAGGAAACAATTGTACAGAGTAAGCATCTGTGCTCTTGAATGTTTGAACTTTGCCCCCCTCCTCACCTGAATGCGGGCCTCGTTGAGCTTGGTGACCCGGGACAGCTCCTCTCTGTAGTAGATATCAGGGTACTGGTTCTGTGTGAACGCTCCCTCCAGCTGCTCCAGCTGTTTGTGGCTGAAGGAGGTGCGATGTCGTCTGCGGGCGGGGGAGGGATGCAGACCCCTGCTCCTCCTGCCAAAGCCCACTCCCACAGAGGTCTCACACAGTGATCCCCTTCCCACAGAGTCTCCTATGTCTGATTTCAGGGAGAGAAAAAAAAGAGTTTAGATTCTGAAAAGACCTTTCACTTCCTCAGCATTACAAAAGTGTTTTTAATTTGTAAAGAAGCATTTCACTAAAAACTCTCTGAATAAAGAAGGATTACATGAGTTTCTGGTTCTCGCTGCCATCAGGCAACCTGAGAGCCACTGAGCTTTAGCTGATGAAGACGAGCTCGTGAGAAAAAAACACCAGAACCTGCAGGATTACACCTGAGATTACCAAACAAAGCAACTAATCTGACAAATTGGTGGACTGAGCTGACCTCTCTGTTCACACCATGAAGGACAGTGGAGACACAGCGTGGGGTCTGAAGACCAGCATCAGAACTGGAGTTTTAGCATCTCTTTTTCTTTTCTTTTTTTTTCAGAAAAAAAGACCTTAGAATAAGTCATTTTAAAAACAAACTTCAGAATAAAAACATTGTTTGAGACTGAAAAAAATATATAAACTATTGGTTACATCCCTGAGTTGCTGTGTTTTATGTTTGCTTCACTTAAAATTTGTAACTGTTTACACGCCAGTGTGAACCTATGTGTCAGGGGAAAGTTACAAAGTTCACTTTTAAAGTAGGACTGTTGTTAAATATGTGTTCTAAGATGGAAAAGTTTGATTTTAGAGAAACAGGGTACAAGTTTAAAAAACACAAATCGTACAATGTTGAGGAAATGTAAATTACATTTTTTAAGAATAAACTTTAAATATTTAAAGGAAGAGAACCAGGAGCTGATTGGTTAATTCATATTTGCTGCGCATCAGTTCATTTCTTCATTCATCTTTGATAAACCATCAAAATGTTTTCTTTTCCTTTTGTGCTACATACACAGTATATTTTTGCAATTTTTAAACAAAAAAAAAAAAAATCCAAAATAGTTTCAGACCATCGTGCAACTCTATAAATCTCTATAAGCTCAGAAACAGAAACAGAATTTCTCTCATTGTTTTTTTTTTGACTGACCTGCTGTGGAGCTGACGGTCATCACATCAGAATAAACCTCTGAACACACCGACTGGCTCCTCGCTGCGTCTCCTGCTGCCTTCACCTGAGCCATTGCTGCAGGTATGACCCCTGACCGGACCACCTGGACCCTCTGGTCTACATCACAAAGTCACACTGTGGGCCCGCCTACACGGTCTAACATTACCTGAGTTTCAATAGGGTATGATTTCTTCTTCCTCATCTTTTTTTTTTTTTCTCTTTGTTTGCAGTTTTGTGCTCTTATTGATTAAATTCTGTCTTCCCGGAGAATGGCTTGAAGACCCCTGCTGGCATGATCCAAGAAACAACTTCATTCCATTATTTTAAAAAAATACACATTTCAAATAAGCAGTAAGTTACTATTAATCATGTATCCACTGAAGTAGACATTGTGCTACAACAAATATATTTCCAACACTATGCTGAAATGAGTGAAAATGTGTCAAAATTATAATTTAAGGAATTACCATTAAAATTGAATAATAATAATAATAATAATAATAATAATAATAATAATAATAATAATAATATTATCATTACATTAGTATTAACATTATTATGCAGCTTCCTGTGTGACCAGCAGGTGTCTCTGTTTTATCAGCCTGTAGCAGACTCCTCTCCTGTCTGAGGTCTGACTCTGGGTGGATGTGGAGCCCACACAGCTGAGTCCCCTCTCTGGTCTCCCACAAGCACATCCCTTCTCAGGTCACTTCCAGCGTGTGGTTGGCTGCAGTCTGACTGACACCACCGCCCCCAAACAGCCAAATTAACTCATCTGAACTCCGGTGTCACCTCGTGGGACCCCAGCTGCTATCAGCACTCTCCATGCAGAGAGGAATGAAGCTTTGAGATTGACGGAGGAAGAGACTCTCTATCAACCAACTCAGCT
>RPOG01006580.1:0-23024 GCA_008086565.1 Thalassoma bifasciatum | reverse complement strand
TTCTGAGTGTACATAAACTTATAGTTCTTACCTTCACAGAGCTGAGTAACTGCAGAATCTCTCCATGTAGCATGAAACGGAATTAAAGTAAATCATCAAAGTGATCCACATGCAGTTTTCTGTTTTCCAGTTTCCACATTCAAACATAAGCTCAGCAGTGTAAGTCATCACATCATGATGTGGGATCACTAAATATGGACATAATCATGGAGACCACAGGTGTGTTGTGCAGAATGTGCGCTGAACGTCAGGTGGTGGGTGTGACCAAACATAGGATGCAGAATCATCGCTGATATTTTTTAGCTTTTGACGGACAGATCACACGCACAATAGGCAGAAATATCACACATTTTGAACGTCTGACGGAGCAGCCACAAACATTTTCGTCTAGTCTCGTCCCGTCAACGAAAACTCCCGTACGTCTCGTCATGTTTTCGTCATCAAAGAACCGTGTTTAGCTCGTCACCGTCTCGTTATCGTCATGAAAAAAGTTGCGTCAACGAAATAATTTCGTCATCGTCATCGTTGACGAAAACAACACTGGTAGGAGTTAGAGAGTTTTTAGTCTCAAGTGACCAAACACTTGCAGATGCATCCTCATTTACCACCAGTCTAGTCTGACAACTTTGTGCAAACAAAACCAGCTGTATCAGTGCTCAGTGTCCTCTTTGTAGTCAACTTTGTTCTCACTGTGAAAAGGTTTGTTAAAAGTTGTGAAATTATAGCTCCTGGTCACCGATTGTACCTCCCCTGCTGCTCACATGAATATAAATAATTATGCACGGCAAAAATAAATCTTTTTTTTTTGGCAGTTTAGTAAGATATAGCAGACTTTGTGTGAACGGTAAGGCTATTAGTTACTGTGTGTGTGATTGACAGGCCCAATAACCAATAAATGAGCCTGTTGGGGCTGTACGCACATCCACCAACTGCTACTGTGAAGAATCTAAGCTTTCTAACGGGGCATGGCATTCTGATGTTTCACAAAGGCGTTACTGTTCACACCATAGACTGTATAATGAGTGGACGTAACGACGTTTGGCTCAAACTGAAGCCTCCAGCAGATGCCCCGGCCCCTGGTGTCTGGCTGCAGTATAGGTCATAAGCCCCGCCTCCCCATGTATTCCAGATATGAGCCAGGAAAACTTTAAAAAATTACGATACCTGGTAGAAACGTTTCTCTCATCCTTACACTAAGGTGGTATGACAATGTCATTTGGCTGCATGGTGTTCGGGTGTTTTTTTCGGAGAAGTTAGTTTCTCATTAGTTATTGGACGTTAAAAACCGCGATATAAGTTTCGTTTTACGATAGTTGACAGCTGCCGTTCCTGAGTACTTTTTGCCGGGGATATAAGAAAATTCGGAAAGAGAGCCAAAAGGAGACTAAACCTTCTGAAGAAGAAGGAATAAATATTCTTATTTCTCTTTTTTACTTGGCTCCACCAGAAATTCTCTACTGCGCAGACTCTGGCTGCACAATGGCGGCAAGAGAAACAGGTTTTTTGGCTTCAAAAACGTAGAACGGTGACAGGCGGAAGCACGCTGTCCATTCTATATACAGTCATTGGTTTATACTTTGATGACGTCAGAGGAATGGCTTCAGTGGAGTGTAAGAGGTTAATCAAAGAAGGCAACTCAATATGGTGGGCACACAAATTTCCTGAATGAAAACAACATGTCTCACATTAATGAAAATGATTACTCACATTTTTTAAGCACAAAACCTTGATGAATACTTTGAACTCTTATTTGTAGTCAATCCTGTTAATTGTCAGTAGTTTGGGCTCCTCTGGTGTCTCTGTGGACAGAAATGCTTCTTATTGATGTCATTTATTATATTGGCCTCAGGTGTGTTTCCACACAGTAAGCTAGTGTTAGACAAGGTTGACAAATTCACTGCAAATGGACTTCACTATCATGTACTGCATTACATGAGTGATAGTGACTTACAAGTGAGGAATTGACTTTCACATATTACAAGTTGTTGGAGAAATAAGCGTGAGTTACCCTCAAACTGCTGTAAACCAGATCTAAAAACACTCAGCTCTCTCTCTAATTTTTTGTGTGACCATTACCATTTCAGTTGCCAAAGCATTATTTATTTGCAACAGCTGATAGTGCTGTACACTGCCAGTACTACCCACAGTGCAGCCGTGCACTTCTTGTCACTCAAACTTTGTGCATAGAATGTGTGGGGGGTTTTTTTGCCAGTGAAACATTTTTATTTAGTGTTTGGGATGCAGAAATTATGCTTTTTTAAATGAATTTTTCAGAATTTTACAAAGGAAAGTTTTGATGGAATAACAGGCTACCAAGTTAAAATATGAACAATAAAGGAACAACAAACTATTTCTTATGTAAAGCAACAATAGGAGAAAAAGGGCAATAAAATGAAAACATAAAACACATGGTGGACAATGACTATAAGTGGTTTCACTTTTAGGTGAGTCTTATGTAAAATGCATCTGCGGTGTAGGCTAACTTAACGTTTTATCAGAGAAAAAGAACCCAGTCCAAGCTCTCTTTACCTTGGCACAGATGCAAACCTATAACAGCAGCACAGCTTGTTTATTTGACCTCCTGTAGGTCTGCTGCGTCTCTTTACAACTCCCAGTAGCATAGGGATGGTGCATTCAGGAACGTGTGAATTTACCAAACTATTAAAAAATAACCAGGGTTAGATTTCAAGTTAATTTGTTCGACTTTGCATGTATAATATTTTGGTAATTTTCCAACCCCCTTCATAATTGTGTGCAGTGTGTATGAAAAATGTCCCCCTGCCCTTACTATTAACCACAAATTCTGACAGAAAAATCATGATTTCCGTGATCCACACTGGTCCCCTTTTATGTAGAACAGGCACGCACAATTACCCTGATCACTTATATCTGGTTACAATTAAAGAGACTGATTTAGGGCAGTTCAGCCGTAGAGGGACAAACGTGACCGATCATCACATTAATTGAATCCGGCTAGAAAGACATCAGCTCTGATTGTTTAAACCAGGTAAGATCAATGGGGCCCAGACAGTGTTGGAGTCCAGTCCAAGCCGAGACACTGACACTCACCTAGTGGAACTTTAAGTATCTTGCTTTTGGTTTATAAAATATTCAGATGCATGAATCCAAGATTGAGTCGAGGATGAAGAATGCTGTTGTTTGACTCCAAATGACTGGCTGTGTAATTAGTTCGATCATAGGGTCACATGTGTTGTAAGCAGTTTTATTTTGAAGAAGGTGCTTTTATTTTGAAACTGCCTATCAATCAAGAAGACGTGGATTGCCTGGCTTCACAGCACCAAACAGAGCAGAGAGACAAATGTGTGGAGATTGTGATATCCTGTAGTTTGCATGGAGCTAACAAGTTCTCAACCACCACAAGAAACAGGAAAAAGACTTTTTCAAGCTCCCAGGATCCTCTCTGTGAAGGAGGTATCACTGTCTCCTGCAAGCTGAATATTACCACAATGCCCATCCTCTTGTTTTTCTATTTATGATACAAAATACCCTGTCTTTGCTTTAACTTTTTTTTTTTTTCGCGTAGTGAAATTGTAGCTCTGATTTTGCCAGTGTTAGTTGTAAAATCTTCAAAAACATAAAACCTGTGGCTCCTCCTTTGACGTCTTTCCCCACACTGTTGCAGAAGGAGACGGCACGTGAAGGTGCATGCAGGTGAACAAACACAGGTGCCAGCTGCAGCCTGAAAATTAGGACCTTATACCAGAAATAATGATGAATCTTAAGAAAGCGTCAATTGATAAAGAAGCTCAAGTCCTCGTGCATCCAGAGCTCAAGTCCAAGTCTAAGTCCGAGTCATCAGCGCACGAGTCTGAGTCAGGTCACATCCTGGACTCGGATTTAAAAAGAGTAAACACAGTTGTTTGTTAATAAATGTCTTCACCCAACCTCTAACCATGAGTGACAGAAAGGTTTTTGTGTTATCTTTCATATTTTCTGAGAAAAGGCCAAAGAATCAGAAAATACTGCTGGAGGGGGTGTAAACTTTTAGGCACAACTGTCATACTACTCTGTAGGATGAAGTTCACCTTTATGGGAGTCTACATGGAGGGGAAAAAGTTGAAACACTTTGGCCCCATCCACACGAAGACAAAATGAGGTCAAAACGCATAAGTTTTTTACTGAATCTGCGTATCATCCATACGAAGTCGGCGTTTTGTGAGTCTGTAAACGATCATTTCTGAAACCAGGTTCCAAAGTGGGAAACGCCGTATGTATACGCGGCTCCGTGTATACTGGCTCTCCGCAACTTTTCAGATACGCTGACGTCATATTTTCACATCTTCATTAATACGCATGCGCCACAAGCGGCACTATGGCAACAACAACAACAACAACAATGGCGGCGTACTATGTAGCGTATGTGTTGATGAAGCTGGTGACCCTGCTATCCCTTTTGCAGCAAAATCTTCTTCTTCTAAACCACCACAGAGTTGAACAAACAATCATAGAGGACACAGTACGTCACTTTATTGATACACTCCGAAAAAAGACCCGCAGGACTACGAGGCAGTAGCCGTTTACCCACATTTCCCACTCATGCTTCCTGGCATGGTCTCCGTTTACAATCTCTGTTTACAACTTTTGCCAAAAGTGTTCATGCCCACTGCTTTTTATTCTGTTTCCGCTTCTTTCCCTCATATCGTTACAGCGCCCCTAGAGGTCTGGCAAGTGTTTTACAGCGTCTTCATGCGAGTGCATTCATTTAGACGCACACATTTTCTGAGACGCCTTCATCTTTATGACGATCGTTTTAGAAACTGTTAAGCGTTTCGACTCTGTGTGGATGAGGCCTCAGTAATTTGTAGTTTCTGTGCAGATATGTAACTTTTGTAACTTTTTGTGGTATTTTTTTTACCACCATCCAGTGTCAGAACAAGAGTTCAGCATGGCCAATGATGTTGTTGATTGTTGTATGACCCCTGACCTGTGACACATTTGTTGAACTTGTATTTCACCCTTTCAGTGCCAGAATTGTGTTTACATGGAGAGTAAGAGGAAAAATCGTGATTTCTAAATAATTTCACACTTGCAGCTGGATGTGTTCTTTTCATTTAAGAAGTTGTGGAGTTCTGCCACCCATGTATCTTGTGCTTTAGAATGAAACTGGTCAGCGATGAAGCTTTCCAATTAAGAGCTGTGATTAAATAGGTTTCTGAAGAGAAGCTCAAAATCCATCCTTCAATCCTCCGAGTGATCTCTTACTTATCCATGTTGGGATGTTAAATCCTTATGCGCTACATTGCCTTTAGTTGATGGGCTGCATCCACAAGGGAACCAAACCCTGACAGCATTAATTTACTCTGTAACGCCAAGACCAACCTACCAAAACACTGTTTCACTTCAGTCAGGCAGAAAACACTGCTTATGAGCTTTAATAAAGAACAAATCACAAAGCTCAATACTATTTTTCTGTGCTGAGGTGGAATTGTCACATTAGTAATGATTAATTCAGCCTTTCTCTCCCAGAACTCTTTGATTCCCGTCAAATCTCTCATGATCTCTACTTTACCCCCCTCCGTCTGGACCGCTGTTTTATTTTTACCAGGCTTCAAATCAAAAGATAATTTCTGAAAGGGCTGATTCCCCTGAACTGCAGTTTGTAAAGTAAGAGGGCATTGGCTCCCTGCTGCCAGGCTCCAGCACAACAAGTGCAGTAAAGAGCTTAATGAGCCCGGGAGCCGCGAGCAGACACAGTAATTATGAATCTGATTCCCTGCTGCAGTGGCATTTTGACTATTTTAGGAGTGCAGCAGGTGCAATGGCGCCACATTAATCATTAACTCCAGGAAGACTTAAAATGTCAGCAGATGAAGTTATGGGTGATTTGGTGAGGCTTCTTTGTGCAGCTTGATTGTGAGTTGAGTAGAGGTGAGACTATGACAACAGTGAGAGGCGTGGAAAGGTCAGGGAGGAGCAGCTGTTAGTTGATAAGTTCTTAAGTGTCTCATCAGAGGGTGAACGCGTAGTTTAAACAGACCAACAGACTTTAACCCTGTCAAAAAATAGTCAGAAAATTCCAGTTTTTTTGGAACTGAAATGTTTATTAACCCTTTCAACCCTCTTGAGGCAAACATTGCAGATTTGCAACATGAGTTCAAAGATCTCTATCTCATCAACATGATAAATAGTTTGTTTGAAAACCTGTTAAAAATATTTTTAAAACATGTTCTATCACCTTGAGGATTGACATATCACCACAGTGAGCTGAAGTTGTATTTTAGCCCTTTTGAAAATGTCTGCTCTTATGAAATCATCCACTCACATATTTTCAGAAAAATCATTGTTCAATTCCCAAGAGGTTACAGTAAGAATAACATATAAATGGTAACTTTTTATCCAAAATAAGTGTTTTCTGCATGAAACAAATGCAAATTTGCTAAAAAAAAGGGGGAAAAAAGAAAAAAAACTTGAATATATATATATAGAAAGAAAATAGTTTGCAAAACTGCCCAGTGTGTCAAACGTGATACAAGAAATATACTATGAATGGAATGATAAAGCCACATTTTTTTTCTGACTGTTTTTTGATGGATTAGTCCTTAAAGGGTTAACAAAATCCACAAAAAATACAATTTTATCATTTCATTCATGTTGTATTTCTTGTATCACATTTGACACACTGGGTAGTTTCTTGTACTATTTTATTAAAGTTTTTTAGTAGATATGCATTTGTTTCATGCAGAAAATACTTAAAAAAGAAAAAAAAAGTAACTCTTTCAATGTCATTCTTGCTGCAACTTGTTGAAAATCAAGCAATGATTTTCCTGAAAATATGTGAGTGGATGATTTCATGAGAGTAGACATTTTGAAAAGGGCCAAAATCAAACTTTTCATCCAACTGCAGTGATATGACGATCCTCGAGGTGGTAGAATATGTTTTTAAAAATATTTTGAGGGGTGCAGATGGCCTCGTGGATTGGGTCACACACCATGAGGTTTGCCCTAGAGCAGGTGGCCCAAGTTTGAATCTGACCTGAGACCTATTTCCCGCATGTCACTCCCCACTCTCTCCCCCTTTCCTACTCTATCCACTGTCCTCCACTATCAATTTCTTTTTTAACATTTTTATTTTTAAAAACGTATCATTTTGATGGGATAGGGGTCTTTAAACTCATGTATCAAATGCGATACATTTGGTTTTATTGGGTTAAAAGAAGAGGAGGCCTCTGTCGTGGTTTCACCTGGTGGTTTGTGGGTTGAGGTCTCAAACTTGTATGTTAAAAAGACAGAGTGTAAGGTGTCGGCTCATTTGTTTGTGATTGGAACAGATCTGCTAGGAGGCAGGGACAATGCAGACATATGGTCCTTAAAGCTGGGTGACACAATCAGTGTTTCAGAAACCACATTTAGATGGAAAGCTGCCAGGATTATGTTCACGTTCACTTTTTGATTTGTTTCCTGAGTAGAGTGCTTCTGCTTTGTGTTGCCCAATAATTGCCACTGTCACAGAGCAGCTGTCAGGATGAACTGAAAATGGAAGCTATCCTGGATACTAATTGATACACTTTGTTCAGCTAATTATTACCTGTAACGCTCAGGTTGACTGGAAGCTCAAAAAGACAAAATCATGGGGAGCAGATGCCAACGAGCTGAATGTGGGAGAAAAGCTTTTTAAGTGAGGACGTCTGTGTTTGAGTTAAGTCAGGAAACCTGGAGTCTAAGTTGAGTGTCACACACACACTGATTCTACTGTGGAGAAACAACAACAGGGGTCTGTCAAAAAGGCAGCGTCACTTTAGTGATGTTAAAGTCAGTAATGTGGTGACAATTCAATATATCATCCCTCCATTCATTCATCCGTCTGTCTATCTATCTTTTAATTTATCAGTCAATTTATCTATCAATCATTTGGTCCATCGATCTGTCCCTCTGTCATTCATCTGTCCATTGGTCCATCACTCAAATAATCCATCCGTCCATTAGTTAGTTCATCCATCCATCCACCAGTAATGTCATCCATCCATGTATCCACCCACACATCCAGCAATCCATCAGTCTATCCTTCTGTCAAACCATTCACCCACCTACCCATCAATCCGTAATCCATCCATCCTTTTATCCATCCATTTATCTGTCCCTCCTTCAACTACTCCACCAGTAATGTCATCAATCCATCCTTCAATCAAATCATCCATCCATCCATCCATCCTTCCATTTATCCATCCATCCATCAATCCATCCTTCCATTTATCCATCCATCCATCAATCCATAATCCATCCATCCATCTTTCCTTTTATCCATCCATTCATCCATCCCTCCTTCAACTACTTAGTCCATCCACCAGTAATGTCATCAATCCATCCTTCCATCAATCTATCATCCATCCATCCTTCCATTTATCCACCCTTCCATCCATCCATCCATCCACCCATCCATCAATCCATAATCCATCCATCCAATCTTCCATTTATCATCCATTTATCTATCCATCCATCCATCCATCATCCATCTATCCTTCCATCAATCCATCATCCATCCATTCATCCATCCACCCATACATTCACCCATCTATCCGTCCATAAGTTAGTTCATCCACATGTCCATCAGTAATGTCATCCATCCATGTATTCATTTATCCATCCATCTATTCATCCATGGATGTATCCATCCATCCATCCATCCATCCACCAGTAATGCCATGCATCTATCATCCGTCCAACTATACAGCCATCCATCCAATGCTCCATACATCCATCCTGTATCCTATTTTTTATCCATATATTTAACCATATATCCATATATCCATCCATCTCTTTTTTTCCATGACGATGTTGTTAATGACGTACAGACCTCTTTACTTAAAACCTGAATCTTTCTAAAAGAGACTGTGATTTTTCGATCCACATTTTGGTTGATTTTTCCCTCCTACACATTCTGAAGCCTCAAGGTGTCCAGATGTTCCTTCACATACAGTTATGAACATCAGGGTAGAGCTATTTATAACACCAGCCTGGTCTATTTTTGGACTTTGCTGAAGCCTGACCTCTAGTGTTAACCTACTATAATAAGCAGATGCACGCACAAGATCTAAAATTACATGGGTCTACATTTTTGGCACCTTTGACTGGTCTTGGGACTTGGAAGAGGATAGTTGTTGTTTCAGGAGCTTTTTTGCTGTCAGCTAATTAAAATCCAAGCATGATAACATTCAAATGAAATCCAGTGTTTTGTTCTATTGCAATACTGGACAAATGAGCCAATTTCCAGAATAGACTGTGAAATCTGAGCCAACATTTGTACACTATCAGACAATTCCTGCCACTGATCAAAAACGCCCAATGAAGGGATAAATTTAGAGTCTATTTCATATTTGTTCATTATCTGCCGTGTGTTTTCTCAAGTCTACAAACTGTGCAGAGTGAATAAACACTTGAAGTGTTGCTGTGGATCTGTGAATGGAAGCTGCTTCACCTGAGCTCAGCCTCTTTCAGAAACCCGAGGTCGATGTGCTGCGTCTGCTTTCTGTTATTTATGCTTCTTTTCTTCACAATGGAGCTCTTTCAGCCTGATAAAAACTCTGATCATTTCCCCCCTTGAGTTGAATGCTCTTCTGAGCGAGGTTGTCCAGGATTATTGATCCAACCCACGACGGAGAGAACGTTATAATCACTTTAAGATAAACCTCAACAATCGGGCCTTTCGTGAGTCTGTGTCTGGCTTACGTCCACACACCTCTTCATGTCTATTATATGCAGCCAATCAGTTGCGAGGGCTGTGGAGAGGAGCATAAATGGGTAATAAGTTGTGAGGATAAAGACATTGTAAAGAAGATTGACAGCAGAGAGAAAAGTAAAGTATAGAGAGAACATAAATAGAGAGCCTGACTCATGTCGTCGTTCCGTCCTTGTGGCACCAATTGATCCTGCTAAACATAAGACCCTGAGCTGGCTCCGTCTGTAGCGGGCATCTATAGCTCACAGCAGGCGGAAAAGTTCTCATCGATTCAGCATTGATGACAGTTCATTAGAAAGAGTGCAGTGCCCTTTAAATGTCGCTGTGGGAGATTGTCTTCCATCAGCCTCAGCAGCAGAGTGTCATTACAGGAGCAACAGAGGACAAGTCTTTCTCAGTGAGCTGTTTCCGAGTGAAAAACTGCTTTTTGAACTGGAGGTGCTTAGGAGCGTTGCTTTTTCTGGACACAGTGTATAACACAGAACATGTTCTGGAATTCTCCATTGGATTTACTGCCACAAACACTTAAATATAACTCCAGCAGCATATGGGGGGCAATGAATCAGAATCAGATTGTGGAATTAGATCACAATCTTAGGATTTGACACATGGTTTAAAAATGCTTATTCAAGGATTCAAGGAGTTTTATTGTCATACAACCCATGTAAAACATGGGTGGGACGAAATTAGGTTACCCTGGTCCCGGAGCAAGCCCAATCATAGAAATGAGAATAATAAATATAAATATATACAAATATACAATAAAAAAGAGAATAAAAGAAGAACACAATCAACTAGCCTTTTTAACAAATAGACAGAATAAAATAATTAACTGTGCAAAAATTGCAGTGTTCATTTGTTCATTTATCCATATAGTTCAGAGAAATAGCTCTGACTACACATTCTATTTGATCATTTTATGTTTTATGGGCCATGATTTTTAACATTAGAACCAGAATCAGAAATACTTTATCAATCCCATGGGGAGAATTTGTTGCTTCCATAGCTCTACATAGGTGCAGCTGTAAGAAATAAATTGGACAGGGGTAATAAAGTAGTACAAACAAAGAATAAGTACAAAATGAATTTAAAAATTCACAAAAAACATTTTTTTTCTGACATTATTTACATCATGATTGTAGCAGGATGAACTGTGTCAGACAGATACTGCATACTGAATAGGAGTTAAAATATTACACGGTATTTTGACGCATTTACAGACAGAATGCTCAATCTACAGGTGGATAAATGTTGTAGATAATTAGATAAAAATAAATATATATCCAGGTTATTAGTCCAGTGTCAGGTGGGTGTTTTAAAGGGGGAGGTAATGGAGTCCAACTGGCGGTGATGTCCTGGTCAGTACAGACAAGCAGAAAAGACATGGAAGATAAAACATCTTTTTTTATATATAAACTGCCCCTCATTTACAATTGATATGGGAGCGTGAGATGTTGTTTATCAATAGATGTAAATTATTTGCTCAAGTTCATTCATACATTTATTAAATATCCTTGTTAGCAGTTTTCTGGAACATGCTGTTGTGTTTTGTATGAATTTGATATGTTGTATGTCAGAGGTGCATCCATCTGGGTTTATTCATAACTTATGGGATATGATTATAGGATCATAGGAATTTGGTTTAAGTCACTGTAGTGATGAATGAATCTTGATTAAAGTCATTAAAGGTTTAAAAAGTAAATCTTTTAAGGAAGTAAGCTGTCAATCCGAAAACTCATAAACCACAGGGGCATGTTTTGTGTACACATGACAAACAGAAATGTACCCGAGGTGAAATTTAACTCCTTATCACTACTCGAAGATTTCTGTGTCTTGTTTTTGCTGTTTCCATGGCAGAGCATCCAATAAACCAGCTGAACGCTGCTTCAGGGAGGATGCAAATGGATGAGCAGTAATGGAAAAAGAGATGAGAGAGATGGATAAAAGGATAAACCGATGGGCGAGATAAAAAAAGAGAGTGAGAAGGGATGGATGACGCAGTCAATTAAACAGAAGCGGGGAAAAAGGCGATGGGAAATGATGAAAGTAATGTGAAAGTTGCACAGAGGATGCCGCCACCTTTTCATCCACCACCAGAAGAAGAATGAAGAGGGACAGGCAGCTGTGTAAAAAAAGAGAGGGACACTCTCTCAGAGTGATGAAAGATAATGTGCTGGAGAGGAATCAAAGCAGGGCGCTGAGTTTACATCATTGACAGGAAAGAGGACACAGATAGAAAGCGAAATGTATGTTTTAAAGGAGTCATCTATTTGAACCTGAAGGTTTCTGCTCTGGAAACAGTCTCAGGTACGTCACTTGTTGTGCGTCACTCTTGTTGATGAGTTTATTACCAGACTTTTCTTTTCCGAAAGCTTTTTTTTTTTTTTTTATCCCACAGCTTCAGGTAGTGACTCAGGGGCTTGGATGGAAGTGGTGACAGTTTTTGTTCACCCAGCACAACCAAACAGCCAGACTATAATAACAGTCTGTAGATTACGCATTGGTTTCCATGGCGTCTCCAGGGGGTAATGGGTAGAAGGTGGAGCTTGGTTTCCTTAATTAGAGGAGATTGCATATGATTAGAGCAAGGTCAGGCCATGAGAGGCGGAGCGGTACACAGCAAAAAGCACAGACACAAACAAAACATGGGCTGATAGAGAGATTCAGGTCACTGGTCACTTTGGGTAAGGTGTTAGATATTTATCATGTTGGAAAAGTGTCTGTATTTCTCAAGAGGTTGTACCCAGGGTGACCAAACATCCTCCTTTTTGGTTATAAAATTGTGCATGGGGAGATTTCGCAAAATCCCGTAGAATGGCTGGCTTTTTCTCAGCTTGTTCTACAGACTACTGATATTTATGATAAAGTGCTGCACTTGGATACTGGCATTATTCTGATAAACCAACTTGTCAAGATTCTGAGCAGGAAAACATGCTCTGACTGCTTGTGCTGCACTCACAGACAGAAAATGCTGAAGTGGATATGCACTTATACAGACAAGCTGCAGATTTACAGTAGCACCCCTCTGTTCCTCATGGTCGTGACCAGTTGGAGGCACCGTGTACTGTCTGCAGAGCTGGGACCTTTGAGTCGGCAGATAAATTAGATGCCTCAAAATCTAAATTCATCTGGAGTCAAGATTTTAGAGCATTAAGAGAAGTGTACAAAAAATATTTCTTTTATTTAAGCATGTAGTGAGGCAGCCCATTTCTGCCACTGGAAAAAATATAAAAAATAAAAACCTAGCTTTGCTGAGAATTTTCTTTTGGCCTATGTTATGTCAAAGTTTTGAGGTAAAGTCAACACTTTAAAAATTAAAAAGTCAAAATTTTTAGGTAAAACGTCAAAAGAGAAAGAAAATTAACCAACAATTTTGAGATAAACAAGTCAAAATCATGAGGTTAAAGTGGGTTCTTAATATAAAGCATCAAATTGTAAAATAATAGAGTCAAAATTTTGAAATGAAAGCAAAAGTCATACATTTGTGATCAAAGTCAAAACTATGAGATTTAGTTTGACGTTCCAATGTGACAATGATCCAAAATGCCAAACGGCCAAATTGACCTGCTATTGGCTACAGCAGAATAAAGAGAAGGTTCTGGAGTGGCCATCTCAGTCTCCTGACCTCAATATCATTGAACCACTCTGAGGAGATCTCAGACCTGCAGTTCATGCAAGACAGCCCAAGATTTTACAGGAACTGGAGGCTTTTTGCCAAAGAGAATGGGCAGTTTTACCATCTGAGAAAATAAAGACCCTCATCCACACTGACCACAAAATACTCCAAGCTGTTATTGATGTTAAAGGGGGCAATACACAGTATGACGAACTGGGGTGTGTAAACTTGTGATCGGGGTCATTCTGGATGTTTCTGTTGTCAGTATGAATTAAAAAGAGTAAACACAGTTGTTTGTTAATAAATGACTTCACCCAACCACTAACCGTGAGTGAAAGAAAGATTTTTTGTTATCATTTATATTCTCTGAAAAACTGCCAAGAAATCATAAATTCTGTCGGGGTATGTAAATTTATGAGCACAGCTGGACACTCTCATTACAAAGTCTAAAAAAAGAAAGTGTGGAAACTAAACTCAAACCTAAAACTAAATATATTTAAAACTAATTCATTTTTCTGTAGGAATGTCAACAAAAGGGCACTCAAATAGAGTTGTGTTCATTTTTATCCATCTTAGTTCTTGTGAATTCCCGATAAAGTGTTTATTGTTGTCAAAGATTGAAAGAATATGCTTTTTTTTAGAGTCGCGGGTTGTAGTATTTGAAATAGTAATTAATTAGAATTCCAGTTATTTGAAAACAATAACAGCATTGGTTACACTGTTATTCCCAACACTGTTGTCACTGACAACAATCCACCTCCACACGGCTTACCTGACATGAAAATTAAGTCATGAGGGAAAAATTCAACTTTTACCAACACATATCCACGGCTATGTGTTTGAAGCAGGTGGCAGATGGTAATGTTACACACCATCAATAGCAGCAATGTGCCTGCACACTCAGAGGAGAAAAGAGGGTCCCAGCTGGAAAACATGATTTAAACAAAACAGATTTAAAAACACAGAAAGAATTGTGTTCATGTTTTAGGAGAGAATTCAGTCTGCCCGCTATGGTTGAGAGGATACAATAAGATGTAAACATTATTGCCCTCTTTTTTTTTGCAAGAAAACACAGCAGGAGATCTTTAAGGAAGGACAAGAAAATAGCTTTTCTCCGAGGTACCTGGAGCTGTGTCTGTCTGCCAGGGCAAACAGTCCTATCTGCTCTACCAGACTAAAAGCTGTTTAAAACACCTCTGTGACTCTATTTTCCAGCTGAAGTGACCTGGACATGGCACTGTGTGGGCTTTGGCGTGCTCAAAGAGAAGTGAAATGTAACTTCAGTGAGAGGAAAGAAGCTGTCGTGAGAGCAGGAGGTGATGAAGTGAGTCTTCTTGACATGTAGATTTGTGCCGCGTCAGCAGTAATGAAAACATTGGACGGAAGAGGTGAAGTGAAGAGGGAGTCAAGCGTCAAGTTGAGCTGCTCAATTTCCCGGTCGATGTATGATCCAGCACTAACCTTCGATCTCAGGCTCCAGTTAACGACAAACTGGTAGAGGTGAGGATTACAAGGGATAAAACCGACCAATAAAACCGATAGGACAAGATCACAGGGTGAAACAGTCAAGGAGAGATTCTGACACTTTACCTCAATGGGAGCCAGATTTTCCTGATTTTCTTTTATGCCAAAATAGTATTTTGTTTCAATTTCAAGTGAATTTGAACATGGAGTTGTTTTTGGTGCCAGATGGATTGGTCTGAGTGTTTCATAAACTGCTGATCTACAGGGGTTTTCACACACATCCAGCAGTAATGCTCCAAAAAGAGAAGAGAAAATATTGGCAGGTCACAGTGTCAAGATTTCTTTTCAATGCCAAAGTGGAAAAGACAATGGACAGACTTGTTGGAGATGACAGAAAGACAACCAAGGTCAGCAGACGACCATCTCTGAACACACAACACGTCCAATGTCAGCAGAAGAGCACATCAGGACCCTGCTGTCGTCTAAGAACAGGAAACTGAGGCTACGATTCACACATGTTCACCAAAACTTGGAAAAAAGAAGACTGAAAAACCTTACCTGGTCTGATGAGTCTGGATTTCTGCTCCAGATTCACATGGGAGGGTTGGACTTTGGAGTAACAACATGAAAGCATTGATTCATCCTGACTTGTAGCCACAGTTCATGCTGCTGCTGGTATAATGGTGTAAGAGGGATTTCCTTGGCTCATTTTGGACCCTTAGTACTAACTGAGCCTGCAGAAATTTTCAGTAGGTTTCATTTCTTTGTTTTCTCCTCCTCCGTGGCTCAGCGTCAGCAGCAGCGCATGCTCACTGCCCCCGACTGTAGCTAATAGCGTGGCTAGCCGTTGTAGCTTTGTAAACACACCATAGACGGTAAAAACAGCCCTGCCAGCACCTGCAGTATCAGGTGAGAGAAACTCAAGAGCCGCACACCTGACTTCCTTCAGGTAAATGAGACACGCTGGGGATATGGAATCATTCTTTCTCTGTTAAGGCCGCCATTGTAGCTGCTCAGGATAGCTTCTCCCACTCACCATCACCAACACACTAAGTCACATGGGCACTGGGAACTTAATATTAACGAACAGGCCAGGGAGGGGGTCTATAAGGGGGTGAGGCACACAAGTACAAAGGCCCAGAGACAACGATTGAGCAGGATTATTCTTGTAAAAGCAAAATTTTTAATTTTTATGAAAATTCTGCATACTCTACCTTTAAAGTCCACAGTCGACCTGAGTATTGCCACTGACCATGTCCATCCCTTGATGAGCACACTTCTGATGGAGACTTCCAGCTAATGATGGGTATCGGTATTAGTTCCAATATCGGTCCCACTCATTGATCTGGCTCTTTATCAATCACCTCATCGATTCCGCCTTTGAATTTTCTGTGTCAACAATTTTTTGAGTTCTAAGTTAATAAATGTAAAAGTCACTGGATCCTCGATCTTTGGATGAATATAAAGATATCAGTGATACAGACTCAAAAGTTCTTGTTTTAAAATCTCTGATCTTTCAGAGCTGATAATATCTCCAGCAGTAAAAAAGACTCTCTCAGTTGGGGTTGAAAATGCTTGAACACACAAATAGAAGCTGAAAGGAGCCTGAGATGAGGTACCTACCACAAACAAAATCTCAGATGATGACAAAATATTTGCATAGCATTTGTTTTGTCCAGTTCAGATGACCTTTCAGACCCTGTTGTTGAAACCACTGTGCTCACATTAACAGGAAAGAAAAAACTGTTTTACTCTCATCAGCTCTGCTCTGCTGTAAAGTTGTTGCAGCAGCTGCAGTTGTCCAGAGTTGTCACACACATGTAATTCCTTGTGATTAACGTCTTTTATGGACAAACGTTTGAACATATTGGTGGTGTTACCCACCTTGCATTGTATAACAGTGTTGCTTATATTGCACGTTGCGTTGTTAGCACCCTTTTTATTGAAGTGAAGCCAAGCTTTCGATTGCTTCAATCTATCTGTCATTGTTTCCAGTATTCTGCTGTTGACCAACAAACATGATTGACGTGGGATTCCATGTCATGTGACATGTCACAGAAAAAGAGAAAAAATCTCATAGAAGTTAGTGTACATTCCTCTGATTGAATTTTGCTCAGTTTTAATCGGCATAAAAATCTAACTAAACCGATTTTTTTTTTCCAAATTGTTCTCCTATAATTTTGTTAATGATCTATGTAAAGAATGAAACAAATGCAGACTGTCATTTATTCCACCAGCTGTTTTTTTAGACCATCTGCACCCACTGTGATCTATCATGACAGTCTATGGATCTTATTCTGAGCTGTACTTTGTATTCTTTGCATTGGTACATTTGTGCGGACTGGCTGCAAAGCAAATTGCCCCACAGGGACATTTAAGTATCACTCTTTAATTGAGACAGGAGCTCTAACGTGGAGATTCATCTAGCGCTGTGTGTGTAACAGAGTCCTGAAAAGGCTGGTGTTGTATGACATGCAGGATGTGTAACTTATAAATTGTACAAATTGATTCAGATATCTTCCTTTTGTTCCTGTGTTTCATTACAGGGAGAAGAAAGTTTGCCTTGTCTTCTCTATGAATAAATTTGGACAAATGCTTTACAAAGGATGAAAGTGTAGGAAGTTGGCACATCCTTTGATTTATTACCTGATAAAAGCTGAACGTCCCCCCATAGAACACATTTATGAGACTTCTTTATCCCCGGCTCGTCCTCTGGGCATGTAAATGCTTGTTCCTGTCAGGTGAAACAGGTTCTCATTTAATTTCACTGCTCTCACAAAAGAGGATCCAAGAGAGCAAAAGCTCAAGTGAAAGCAATTTGGTCTGACAGACGTTTTGACAGTTATTTTCTTTGTCTTGTTTTTAAACGGTTTATGCAGACACAAGTCCTGGATGAGATATAATTTGCTCTATTATAGGAATTTTCTCACACACATACACTCTCAGTGTGTGTGTATGTGAGTGTGTGTGTGTGTGTGTGTGTGTGTGTGTGTGTGTGTGTGTGTGGATGATTGCATTTTTAAGCTACTGTATTCTCTTTTATCCGCTCATCTTATCTGTTCCTCTGACTCAAAGACTTGGAGAGAAAAATGTTGGATTGTCGCTCCAGCACAGTGTGGAAGCCATTTGTACCCCAACGTGAGGAAGTGGAAATATTGGAAATCATTACAGAGGAGGAAAAAAACCATCAGGCCATTCAGTATACAGCTGAGCTACCATCATTGCACTCTGTCACTCTTGTACACACACTCAAACACACACACACACACACACACGTCATGCCACATGCTAATTTAGTCAAGTTTTACATCCTCATTGCAGCCATTGTGACAGTCGTGTAATTACCCATGAACCTTCATTGACATTTGGGATGACATCCATGAATTTTAATGCATGTTTCAATGAATGTCGTGATGTGTTGAGCTCTGCACTTTCTCACAAGTATCTTATAGCCGAGGCTATTCAAAATGCTAATAAAATTCAGTGCTTTCACAGTCCTTGAAAGAAAAAAACTGGTCATTACTGGATTTTTTTCCTTGGTGTTAAACTTTATGTTGTCATTCTGCAGTGACTTTTACAGCTCCAGAGAGTGTGAGACACCCCTGATATGCAGAAGTATTGTAGCTGCAAGAGATAAAGTAGATCTACTATATCTCAGTAGAACCTCCATAAGAAAAAAAATGAAACCAGGAAAGAAATGATTGATTCCTCAGTTTTAAAAGCCTAAAATATTTTTTTAACTGTCTTGTTAAAAAAAGAGTTTTGTTTCCACCTGCAAAAGGGTTCAAAACTCAGTATCAGAAACAAAATGGGTGACGTCATGGAAACTATGTTTGTGTATTATGAAGTCTATGATGTACACATGAAGGTCCGCTATAAATGGAAGTTTGAAACTAATATGGACTGAACCAGTTATCTCCTTCAAGTAAAACTTTTTTCTCTTTTATTCAAATTTTGATAATTTAAATTTTTTGTTGTTGTTTTTGAGATCTTTAGTGTGTGCACACACACACACACACACACACACACACACACACACACACACACACACACAACACATATGGAATGATGAATGAATGGATGGATGGACAGATAGATAGATTGATAGATTGACTGATCCCCATCAGGTTTCCCTGAAGGAATTTTGAAAATAAGAAATCCTTTCAATACTTTTACCTTAATGTTCAGGTGAACACGACTTTCTGATCTTGATGAACACTGTGCATTGTTTGTGAGATGAACAGATTTAAAAAGTCTTCATCTTATGTTGGCAGACAAATTATTCCCCCATTATAAAATTAGCCACACTGAAAAAATGCCATGATTTTACCAACAACGGCCGGCCTTAGTTCATTTTAATTAGCCTGATTAATTCAATTCAATTTCTTCAATTTAAAAAAGCTTCATTAGTATGACAAACATGCGTTTACTCAGCCAAAGCATGAGCGAAATAAACACATGTACACACTGTTAATCATCCAGTTGTTGGAACTTAAAAGATGTGTAAAAAGAGTGTGCAGTGTAAATCATAAAACAGTAATAAAATATTTAAAAAAGACTATTTCTCTGTACATTGGAAACTATACAAAGTGACAATAATTAGCGTTAAAGTATAAAAATGTTCTCAAAAAGTGATCAGAGTGTTTGCTGTGAATACATTATACACATTTTCAGGACCAGTCAAGGACCTGAACCTCAGTCAGTGTAAGAACAGGGTTCTGGTCCTTGCTCTGGTCCTGGCTCTGGACTGGTGTGTCCTCCTGCTATGGGCTCAGGTTCTCAAATTAATCAATGTTTTATGAGAGTTGTTAATGAATTTTTTTTCAAAATAAAACAAGCTTATTTAAAAAACAACACAGCAGGTATCCAGGCTGTGACATCACACAAAGAGGAGGGAGCAGCTTCAGAGATTGATTCATGTTTAAAAAAATACAAATGAAAGACTCATTCATGGTGAGCTGTGATGTCATCACAGTGGAGTCCTCCAGAAAAACCATAAATAGGAGCAGTGCTGCTCCCTGAGTTAGCTCTGCCCCCGGGTATTTGCCTTACGGGGATGAACCTGATCGGAAGAGGGACCATGAATCCGAGTACCTCTTCCACCTGTTGGGGCCTGGGGAGGTGTTGCACACGGCTGCTACCTGCCCAGGGGTTACGGTCCGGGACCTCTCCAACAGGGAATGATCCAGAGCTAGGCCTTCCGTAAAGGCCTTGTGGGTAGGGGTGGGCTTCTCAGCTCAACTCGACTCGACTCGACTCAACTCGAATCAACTCAACTCCACCCGACTCGACTTGACTCGACTGGACTCAACTAACATGCACAACATATGTTTTCACTGCTAAAGCAAGTGTGACATAGAGGTTTATAGTCACACAGTGAGACAAACTCTACAGATGTGCAACCAGCATGCATTACAAAAGACTGAAATCAAGATGAGAATTCAGAAAATCCTAATGCTGTTTAATTAGCGCCCCCCACACGCACACACACACACACACACACACAGACACACACACACACAAACACACAAACAGATAGATAGATAGAAAAGTGAGTACACTCCTCACATTTCTGCAGATATTTAAGTATATCTTTTCATGGGACAACACTGACAAAATGACACTTTGACACAATGAAAACTGGTCTGTGTGCAGCTTATTTAACAGTGTAAATTTATTTTTCCCTCAAAATAACTCAAAATATAGCCATTAATAGCTAAACCCCTGGCAACAAAAGTGAGCACACCCTTAAAAGTCTTCACCCCTAAATGTCCTAATTGAGCACTGCTCGTCATTTTCCCCTCAAAATGTGAGGGGTGTACTCACTTTTCTATCTATCTATCTATCTATCTATCTATCTATCTATCTATCTATCTATCTATCTATCTATCTATCTATCTATCTATCTATCTATCTGTGTGTGTGTGTGTGTGTGTGTGTGTGTGTGTGTGTGTGCGTGTGGGGGGCGCTAATTAAACAGCATTAGGATTTTCTGAATTCTCATCTTGATTTCAGTCTTTTGCAATGCATGCTGGTTGCACATCTGTAGAGTTTGTCTCACTGTGTGACTATAAACCACCATGTCACACTTGCTTTAGCAGTGAAAACATATATTGTGTATGTTAGTTGAGTCAAGTTGAGTCAAGTCGAGTCGAGTGGAGTTGAGTTGAGTCGAGTCGAGTCGAGTCAAGTCGAGTCGAGTTGAGCTGAGAAGCCCACCCCACCACCCCCCCTACCCACAAGGCCTTTACGGAAGGCCTAGCTCTGGATCATTCCCTGTTGGAGAGGTCCCGGACCGTAACCCCTGGGCAGGTAGCAGCCGTGTGCAACACCTCCCCAGGCCCCAACAGGTGGAAGAGGTACTCGGATTCATGGTCCCTCTTCCGATCAGGTTCATCCCCGTAAGGCAAATACCCGGGGGCAGAGCTAACTCAGGGAGCAGCACTGCTCCTATTTATGGTTTTTCTGGAGGACTCCGCTGTGATGACATCACAGCTCACCATGAATGAGTCTTTCATTTGTATTTTTTTAAACATGAATCAATCTCTGAAGCTGCTCCCTCCCTTTAGTGTGATGTCACAGCCTGGTCACCTGTTGTGTTGTTTTTTAAAAAGCTTGTTTTATTACAAAAAAGGGACTCTATATAGTGTATCACAAAAGTGAGTACACCCCTCACAATTCTGCAGATATTTAAGTATATCTTTTCATGGGACAACACTGACAAAATGACACTTTGACACAATGAAAACTGGTCTGTGTGCAGCTTATTTAACAGTGTAAATTTATTTTCCCCTCAAAAAACTCAAAATATAGCCATTAATAGCTAAACCCCTGGCAACAAAAGTGACTACACCCTTAAAAGACTTCACCCCTAAATGTCCAAATTGAGCACTGCTCGTCATTTTCCCCTCAAAATGTCATGTGACTCGTTAGTGTTACTCGGTCTCAGGTGTGCATAGGGAGCAGGTGTGTTCAAATTTGTCGTACAGCTCTCGCACTCTCTCATACTGGTCACTGATAGTTCCAACATGGCACCTCATGGCAAAGAACTCTCTGAGGATCTTAAAAGACGTATTGTTGTGCTACATGAAGATGGCCAAGGCTACAAGACGATTGCCAACACCCTGAAACTGAGCTGCAGCACAGTGGCTAAGATCATCCAGTGTTTTAAAAGAGCAGGGTCCACTCAGAACAGGCCTCGCGTTGTGGTAGATTCCACTTTTCAAACTAGCATACCAGTCCCATGCCAGTGGCACTAGGCATGATAGGTGCATCACTTCACCTGCCTCTCTTTTTACTTTGATACACACATCATTCTCTAACAGGGTGAATCTGGCCAAACATTTAAGTGATCACCAATCACAATCATTCAGGATTTTTGTCTTGACCACATTTTCCTGGAAGACAATGTTGTGATAAAAATATAAAAATGTTCTGTTTCTTGGTCTGTTTTTGTGATTGTGTATTTTCATGCACATGTAAATAATACCAGCGTGACCTTTAAACCTTATTGTTATTTCATTGATTTGTTTTTCTGTTTATTTGGCGCTTTCCATTATCAAATACCTATTGAAACTCAAGAAGTATTTAAAAATGAATATTATCGGTAAATACATTGGTTTACTCAAAGATGTTGTATAATACGTCACATTCATAAACCTGATAACAGATATTCTATATATATATATATATTCTGTTTATAACACTGTTCTTTAATACTGCCCCTCACTATGTTCACTATGTTCTGTCTGTTCATTTCACGTAGATATAAAACATCAATTTGGACATTTAGGGATGTACTCACTTTTGTTGCCAGGGGTTTAGCTATTTATGGCTATTTATGGTGAGGGGTGTACTCACTTTTGTGATACACTATAGATAGAGTCCCTTTTTTGTAATAAAACAAGCTTTTTAAAAAACGACACAACAGGTATCCAGGCTGTGACATCACACAAAGGGAGGGAGCAGCTTCAGAGATTGATTCATGTTTAAAAAAATACAAAATAAAGACTCATTCATGGTGAGCTGTGATGTCATCACAGTGGAGTCTACCAGAAAAACCATAAATAGGAGCAGTGCTGCTCCCTGAGTTAGCTCTGCCCCCGGGTATTTGCCATACGGGGATGAACCTGATCGGAAGAGGGACCATGAATCCGAGTACCTCTTCCACCTGTTGGGGCCTGGGGAGGTGTTGCACACGGCTGCTACCTGCCCAGGGGTTACGGTCCGGGACCTCTCCAACAGGGAATG